>JBBPNB010000881.1:0-11303 GCA_038090635.1 Rubroboletus satanas | reverse complement strand
GATGTCTGCTGTGTAGAGGCCATGGCTGGTGTTGGTTAGAAAGGGCGAAGTGGTCGATACTGAACTGCTCGGTCAAGTTGCATCCTGGCGCAATTTATAGTCAGATCAGCGACAGTACGTTTGATGGGCGAGCGTCTGAGCAAGATTTGTAAGGTGGACCGCGATGAGTATAGTCACCGCGGGGGTTGGTCAGGTCATTGGTCATCCTGAGCTCGTTGGTAAGATGTTTCGAGATGATCATCAGAGTGCGAAGGATACCGGAACTTTAGACCATCGCGTCAGTGTCAAGTTCCCACCCTCAACCTGCTGAAACGCTGACTCAGGGTGGATTTGCATGCAACCCGGCCACTGCGGCCGTGGATGACCAACTCCTCGTCCGAGCCCCACTCCCATCACTCCGGCTGGTAACCATAAGAAACTTTGAGCGAACTCGGCACATTTTACATGTATTGTAATCACCACCTCAACCCGGTCATTTGAAGACGAGCTTACGATGGGCTGGCCACTGTCATGGAGTCTGTCACACGGGCACCCTGTAAGTACATACAGAATCCGTGGATCGAATGGTATCTTGGCCCAAACGCATTGTGTCGTGTACCGCCTCCCCACACACGAGTACATAATCCAGTCGACCAGACGGATCCACTGCCGCAGAACATGGATGTGAATCTTGTCCGTGTGCGCACCGTCCACGGACGGGCCACTTCGCCCTGATGACAGACCAGAAGCTAAGCCAGCAAGCTGCATCGCTGACGACCTCGTCTAGACTTTTCTTCGTCTCCAACCATCGTATGACATGCAGATAGGTATGCACAATCGGACGTTTCGCACCTGGTCCGAATCGGAGGAGGCGCTCAATCACCAGATCCCCGTCGTGGGGCACAAAAACGCGGATGAGAATGGGCTGTTTTCGGACCCAGGAGACCGCGACAGGGGAAATGAACCCACGCGTTTTGGCTGAACAGTTGCAGACACCCGGGGAATACAGGATGCCTCACTCTCTGCGCAAGTGAACGTGGCATAACGCTCGATACGCCGAGGAACGTGGATCAGTTCGGTCCTGCCAGAAAAGAGTTCGGTATCGTCTGGAGGAATTCCACGATAGGGCAGACAGCTTGATCACAGAGTTCTCGCAAGATGGTAGGAAATACCCATTAGCTGAGGAGAGCTATATTTAATAGGCCGACCAATCAATATTTCAGTGGTGAAAGGCGCCCCAGAACAGAGAGTGGATAAAGACGAAAGCGAAGCGGAAGGGTGAAATCATCAGTCCAACATGTCTCACATGAATCTCAACGCACGCTAAAAGGCGTACTCAATGGGCACACAACCGTAACGCACGGCGCATGGTCCGCAGTCCCACCAGTTTCATTATCCAATCCCGGACGAGCAGCGACCTTGGGCTGAGATCCAACAGCTGATCATCACTTCCGTCGTTGTTGGGGTGGCCTTCAAACACCTCCTTCCATTTAAGCTAGTGAGTGTGTGGATATCATGGATCAGGGGGTTCGTCTCGCGTGCCAGAATGTTGGGACGGAATAACATACCCCGAGACCTTGTTCGGTGATGATCCTCACGATCCACGCCAGTACGACGCTGTCATCCGGCGCATTCAAAACAAAAAAAGGCACGGTCGGGGAAACAGATCATTCAATCCTCCTCAGTCACAAACGTCCAAGGGTCGAAACGATGTTGTACATACCAGACAAAATAGCTTACCTTGCCCGTGGCGAGCGCATCTGTGATGATACACCGGATCCGTCCGCTGAGCCTTGGCGTGCCGGTATTCAGAGATCCAGGTGCGGATGGAGCGCGAGCACACAGAGCATGCTGTCGTACACGATCACGGGCAACCAAGAGATGTAGAACCTCATTAGCATTGGTGATTAGGCGCCGATCTGTCAAGCAGCATATTGTCATGCAACGTTTTCGACGAGTCTAAGTTGGTACGATTTGTGAGCTCCGATTGAGTACCTTCTTATATGTAAATCCAGGGGTGTGTTTCGAAAGTCGGACAACAAGCGCCATGGTGCGTCGTCTACGGCTTGTAAAAGGGACGACCGGAGATGGAGAATCAGCTCATGCACATTAATGTATACAGTATCATGTTTGTAAGGCATCTCACATAAACCTAAGCTACAAGTGTGGTCGGAGGGGGGTCGGCTGCAAACCTCATGGCATCGTGTGAGATGCCAGTGTACGAGTCTTGTCCCTCCAAATTCTGTACAAACGATGACCGGAGGTTGAGAATCAGTCGACATCCAATCACCGCGTCCATGGCCACTGGGTAGCCTGCGGACACCCCCTCCCAAATTTCCTAGTGCAGGTCCATCAAGTGAGTGTTATGCGAGAACATAGGAACGTAATACATACCCCAAGACCTTGTTCCGTGCTGATGCTGACGATGCACACCAGTATTATGCTATCATAAGAAATTTTTGTGGACATCATCTCATTGTGCATGTTATAAACGAGGTGAACGTGCATACCAGAGAAAGTAGCCCACATTACCCTTGATGAGGACGTCTGTGAGATACACCCCATCCACCTGCTTAGCGCGGTATCCCGACAGCCAGTTACGAATGCCATGCCACAAGGCCAGTAGACAGAGCACGCTATCGTACACGATCACAGGCAACCAAAAGAAATACTGTTTGTAAAACGAAGGGGCGTTTTCAATGGTGCAGATGTACAACCCTGTCAGAAGCTCGTTTGTGACTAGTGTTTTCCGAACAAGCATGGACTCGTGAGCGTGATTGGATACGAAGGAGATAAAGGATTCAGGAGAAACGGACAGACGTACTTTGTGTAACTGCGTCCGCGAAACCCAAAAGGGTCGACATGGCTACAACTTCACACACATAACCGAACATCATGAGGGCAAGGATGACTCGTGATTCCTGGTACAAGGCATATAGCCGAACTACAAGCATCACTTAAAGGGGGTCAGCGGTGACCGAAGGAGCACAGGATAGCGGACGTACGCTGGATCAGGAACAATACAAAAAGAACAAGTGATGCTTGAACAAAGAAGTAGACTTTGCCTTGGAAAAAGTGAGACGGAAATAAGGGATAACATGGTCGACATTTACTCACAGCTGTGAAAGGTAGTTCATTTTCAAGCATCCATCAATTTGTCTCGGGCGAGGACAGGATAGAAACGCACTACTATCATGTCAAGTCAGTCATCGAAAACGGAAGGGAAAGTCCCACTCGGAAGAATCACATACTTGCTGAGTTTCGCTTACCCATTCAAGGTAAGCTATAGAAGGATCAGAAAATGTAGTCTAGCAAAAAGGCTAAACATCACCTACTAATGATATTCAAGCTAGAACCGCCGTATTTAGTGGTCATGAAATAGGAGTAGTTTAGAAGCTCACATGGCGAGTGCATCACCGACATAGCGGATCTGGAGTATGACATATGATAACCACAATGGACAGAAATGCAAGGTGGCTTGACATACCAGTAGATAACTGATACTTCCAAAAGAAAAGGGCCGGTCCTACCACAAGCCACATTAGCATAATATCAACAGGACTACCAATACCCTATGCTTACCCACACATGGTTGACCTAATTAGTGGGATTGTTAGCCCACGCGAGTGACCGAGCGAGCGCTGGTGCTTACCTCGCGATCGAACATGAGGGCTGAATTCCCGATCAATGACACTCGGGGTCACAAGCAGAGCGAATACTCACCGTGATCATACAAAACAACGACGGAGCCGGCTACTGTTAGCAATCCACGTGAGCGACATGGGAAGTCAAGGCAAGAGGAGAACAACTTTGACACATCCGGGTGACGTAGACAATATTTGCAGTCTGGACATATTCGGTTGCGGAAACCACATCCATGTGGGATACGAGCTCGGATACTCGAGGGGTCAACCAAAGGTGTTAAAATTTAGAGACAGATGTTCGAGCGCTGAAGATATCCTGTGATCTGTGGCACCACTGGGCCACTGTAAATAGCAAAGTCACTGCAATTCAATCTCACGGACACTGACGTACGTAAAATTAATCACAGTGTCAAGGCTGATAGCGCTGATGTGTGCCATCGATGAGTCCATATAACTACCATCACAGACACCTTAATAGCAATATTACTCTTGAGTTTATTGGTTTCGTTCGAGCACGGTGCCGGGCGGAGTATGATGGAAGAGAGCCACTTCCCAACACCACTGGCAAGACTTGTGAATTCCCACATCTATCACAACCGTAACCCCAATTCACTTCATTTATTAAAAATGCTGTAGATAAGTAAACACACTAAGCCGAAAGTAGGCAAAAATGGCCTATCGGTTTGTAGTTAGCTGTGGTCCGAGAATGTCGTGGTCGGAAGAAGGACGAGTGGCACCCAATGTGATGCATCTTTCTCCTCTTTTTTTTTGTACGAAGAATGATTGGAGGTTGAGAATGCTCGGCTTCCGATCACGACTTCCATCGGCGTCGGAAATGCCTCGGAGACCTCTGCCTGCGGACGCTAGTGCTGGTTTCGCCGTCTGGAAAGAGAGGAAACGGAACAAGTGCTGGTGATGCTATCGCACGAATGGTGAATGGAAACAGAGGAACGTGGAGGATGCCAGTGGCATGTTGCCTTTGACGAGGGCGTTTGCAATATCCACCCCATCCATCCGCCTGGCGCGGTATCCCGACAGCCAGTTACTGATGCCATGCCACAACGCACATAGACAGAGCATGCCGTCGTACATGATCACGGGAAACCAAAAGATGTACGATTAGTAACATGATGGGCCTTGGCACAGATGTACAACCTCGTCAGGGTCTCATTCGTGACTTTCCGAACAGGCAAATCATGGAGTCGTGAGCGTGACTGGACAGGAAGGAGGTAGAGGGTTGAAGGGAGATGTACAGACGTACTTCGTGAAGATGCGTCAACGAAACCCATGGTGGTCGACAAGGTTGTGATTTCACACGGGCAACCGGAAATCATGAGGCTAAGATGATCCTCGAGCTTGAAGCATCCCGTGAAGGGGGGTAAGCAATGAACGGAATGAGCCATGATTAGACAAAGAAGTAGACTTTGCATTGGAAAAAGAGTGAGTGAGATAGGGAATTCCCTTTTCAAGGAAAGCTATAGAAATCTCAGCGAGCGTCGTCGACCGATTCTACTAAAAATGTCTTTGTCGTGAGCATCAACAAGAACACCAAGCGCGAACACTTACCCAGCCATGAACGACCTAATTAATGGGACGTCTGTCCCTATGGGTCACCAATATACGGATTCACACCTCGACCAAACGTGACAACTGTGTACACAGTCGACGACAATATCGAGATCACAGAGCATATGGTACTCGCCATGATCGTACAAGATAACGACAGAGTTGGACATGCATCTACAGTTTAAGCGGGCCATTATGGACCATTATGATGTGCCCAAACTGGAATAGCATCAGGGTTCATGCTGTAAGACACTTTTTGGGACCGGTTAGGCGCTCGTTAGCCAATGAGAGGGCTCAAAGAGGGCTCGCTACTTGTGACAGAAGTGCTCAACAGTCGTGAAGCGATAACGTTACTTGTCTGCTTTGCAGATGCTGGAGGCGATCTTCGTGATCGACATGCGGCGTGACAGAAAAAAGTCAACTTTGACAATGCAATATGGACAACGTTTGCAAACTACCGAGTTGCGTCCTGTGCCGATTGCGGAGATAGAGCGTCTCATTGACCGAACATGCCGTAGGAGAGGCAAGTTCGAGGCAAACTCCATAAGTACCATGTTGGGCATTTATAAGGCTCTGTTATGGCATCGTGGCACTCAGGTTCTGTGGCTTGTGCCCTGAGCCCGTACTGTCGGACGGTAAGAATGAAATGCGCACGTACAATTGCATAAGGCTCATCGTTCGGGATGTGTTTCGCGTATGGGACCGACGTCGACATGTTCAAATGGTCCGGAACACCGTCGAACGTCATTTGGACTCGTATTCCAAGACTGAGTCTCGGTCAACACAAACGCCCATAGCGCCAACGTCAGTGCCAGCGCCGACACAATGGACGGTAATGCGCGCCCCAGGTCCGATAAGCCGGTGCTGCGCAGAACGTTGAACACTGCCCCAAGAAGCGACGACGGCTATTGCCAGCTGCGTGGTGGCATAGCACACGCAAACACACTCCACAACCACATCCACATCCAAAGGGCCCTGGCCTCTTGTGAACGATAACCATGTTCAAGTCTGCGGCGACAAAGATCGCCCACAACACCACTATTCCTGCCCTCGCAGGTAACTCCGACCTTCGCCCGCTCCAGGACCTCATCACCGCTGAAAAGACGGTCCTCCTGACGTGCGTCGACTCGTGTGCTCGTCTCCAACCCTGTCTGTGTTGACGTTGACGTTCTTGTTCCGTTTCCTTGTGAATGCAGATTGCAGAAGCTGAAAGTGGATCTTGCCAAGGCGGGGGATGCACTTCGAATCTGGGGCCAAGGGGAGGGGGATGATCTCACTGTATGTCCCATCCTTGATGCGTTGAAAGGGGGAGGCCGCCTAAGATGTCTCATTGTCTGTCTCGCAGGACATCCTCACTGCGTCGTCGTCGATATTAGCACTCTTTGCAACCGCCCTCTCGACCTATTCGTCCCTCCACCACACCATACGAGACAGTATGAAATCCGTGCGGACCCGTGAAGAAGCCTTCGACGACCTCCGTCGTCGTCGTCGGCGTGTCGGCGCTTCCGCCGACGCTGCCGAGAAGAAGCTCAACAAGATGAGTCCTGAACACAAGAACATCGCCATACAAACGGACACCCTCAACAAGTTGCGGGAAGAAATGCGGGTTATGGATGGGGATATCCTCCGTGAGGAGGCGGAATTGGGGGATTACAAACGCAAGTGTACAAAGGACTGGATGGGCTTCAAGTTTGGTGGTCTTGTCGAATGTTGCGAAAGGGGCGTGGTGCGTGCACATCTCCTTACTCTCTCTTTTCCTCTCCCTGAGCAATGATGCCTTTAGATCGTGGGTGACATTGGCAGACAGATCATACAGGCGAGTTGGGATCTATAGTACACCCACACACCCCTGACCTTGCCTCTTTGTCCGGCCACACAGTCCATCCCTGAGGAGGTCACGCAACCTGGCCTCCCGCGTGCGTATTATGACGCGCATGGTCGTGTAGGCGACCTACTTGTTGAGGCGCAACGTGCGCAGGTTGACTTTTCTGGTCTCCCTTCCGGACACGTCTCCACTTCCGCACCCATCTCTCAACCCCCACCTCCGACCTCCCGAGATCCTCCGATTCAATCACCTTTCCTCCCTACTCCCTCGTTGGGCAGTGAACTCACGTTGGGTGTGAGTACGTACAACCCACCACCGGGCCCTCCACCTGCGGTATGTCTCATGTCTATGTCGCCTCGCTGTTGCCTGGAGGCTGGTATCCATGTATACTGCCGTCGTGCAACACATGTCGAGGAATATGCGCGCTGACGTATCCATGATGTTATAGAATAGGCGTGCCTCTGTCGACGAGCACGGGGTACACGCACTATCGGCGTACGCTGCTCCCCAGTTTTCGTCGCTGCCTACGCACAAGGAGCGTGATATGGACCCGGTGTCGTCGGTGGGTCCCGCACAGCCGCTCTCGGTCTCCGCGCCATATGATGGCAGGGTGGCACAGACCGAGGAGAACCAATCGTTGATGGCATCCATCGCTGATGCCCTCTCACAATCCCATCGTGGATTTTCCCTAGAAGAAGCCACTTCGCCCGCCGCCCCCGACGAACCCGTGCCAAAATATGAATCCGTGGCTGGCGTGGGACGGTCCGCGCAGAGTGAACCGCACGGCCCAGTGACAAACGGACATGTGGGCTCACCTCTGCTCACCGAGGAAGAGGAAGGGCATTGGCCCAGAAGAGCAACACGGCGGAGTACGTCGCCACCAAGCCTTCCACCGGGTGCAGCGCCGGCTGCGATTAGGGGTTGGGATGATAGAATGGGTCAGGGTGAGGATGGTGCTCATTCTGATCGTCCGGCATCGTCGAGCGCGCGTGTGCCTTCACAGCGACTTATTTCTTCCTCGGAACGGGATGGGGAAGAGGAGGACGGTTTAGCTTACGATCGTGAGAGTCGGTTTTCGGGAGAGGAAGGTGAGGTCGGTGTAGGTGTAGGTGGTAAGCATAACGAGGAAGACACGTTGTCGGAGAGTGGTGGAGAGGCAAGTGTTGATGCGGTCGCGACAATCTACGACGAGCAAGGTACGACACCTATTCGAAGATCGATATCGACGGCGTCCAATGTGGGCGACACCACGTCGCTATCACGCGCAGGGAGTCAATGGCGAATACCGCGTGTTCCACCCCCGTCTGTGGATGTAGACGCGCTCGATATCCACACTGTTGCACATCAGCGACATAGTATGTATAGCACCGGGCCGGGTGCCCGAGAAGACGACGAGGACATACAGACGGACGAATCGACAGACGAATGGGCGCACAATGCGGCTGCGGCACGGGAAGTTTCGCGTGCGATGGACGCGTTGGAGTTTAGTGCCGTTGCACCGCCGTCGACATCGTCGAGTGGGTATGCGACGCCGAGGGGCCCACCGCCGGGGTATGGACCGGCGTTGTCGGCGCAGAATCCACGTGCGTCGCCCCCGCTATCGCCTTCTTTGAGCCAAGGACCGTATGGCTCTGTCCCGCCGTCCCCGACCCTGCCTCCCAATCCACCATTTGCGAATCGAGGTTGGGGTGGGGCATCGATGATGGCAGAGGCGCGACCATTCCCAGGGCATCATCATACATCGAACGAGGGCATCCCTGGACGAGTCCCTACGCCCACGCCCACGCCCGCTAAAACTAGCTCTACTAGTGCTGGTGCGGGTGCACCGATAGCACCCAGATCTGCATCCCCCATGTACCGTTCCCCACCACCTGACTATCCGCGGCCGACACCGCCGTTTTCGTCACCCTTGATGGCAAGCTCCACGTCGTCATTGAATGGGGGTGTGAGTCCAGGTGGGGGACCACGGACGATCTCGGCGGCTGCCTTTAGGAGACAACAGGCGCGGTCACCCAGTGGGGCTGAGCCAGGACCTGCGGATACGAGTCCATTGACGCTGCGGAAGCCATCTGCGTCCCCTTCGGCTTCGTCACGACAGCCGCAGACGGGTGCGGGATCGGGATCGCCGCCACCTGTTCCAGCGCCGGCGCCTGTGGTTGGGGGCAGGGCGAGGTTGTCGGTCGTGAACCCGGATCCGCAGATGTCAGATGACGAGTTGGGAGGGGGGGACTCGTTTGATTATATGGAGGCGTATGGGAGGGAGAGTACGGGGTATGGTGCGGGGAGGTATGTGAGTGATTTGGAAAAGTCTTGATGGAGGGGGCGAAGGTGAACTTGTGAAACTGGCTTGAATTTGGCTTTCCAGGATGCTGAAAGGTCTGCGACACACGGTGATTTGGTTCGTCCGTTTGCCTTTCTTTTCCTTATTGTCATTCGATTATGATGTCTTGGCGTGTACGTTGAGTGGCGTTGCACGGACGATGTATAGGTGTGCTATGGATTTTTTGTCGTGAATTGTCGTTATTGTATTAGTATGGACGCTACTTATGTATGTCCCGTGTAACGTAGGAGTTATATATGCATTGGCTTCTCAGAAGTTCCAAGTAAATAGTAACTTGATGCGACTTAAGGTGAGATCAAGGAAAGGAAAGCAAAACGTAGCACAGGCGACATTCAGCAATTAAGGAAAGGTATTTAGGGGTTGATATCACGTGATCTGTGAAGACGCTGCAAAACTCTGTTTCAGCCACCTGTACAGTTCTTTCCTGATGCGGACATCACACACTCGCGCGTCTGACAAGGCCAGCACGATCGTCCCCTCAAAGTTGCAAGGTATGTCCGTTCGATTTATTCATTCAGCGTACCGCACATCTCAATCTCACAGAGAGTACCTCAAATATAAAACGAATAAAGTGAAAAGATGACGCACGACGCCGTATGGTTCTCTCGTCCCCGCAAGTATGGCAAGGGAAGTCGTCAATGGTGCGTAAAACGCGTTTTAGTCCCGTTGTTATTTATCCACCACTGATCAACGGTACCTTCTCATCTCACCATCACCACCGACCCGACTTCGACGTTCCGCGTCTACGTACAGCCGCCTCTGCGCGCACCAAGCAGGTCTCATTCGTAAATACGGCCTTGACCTCTGCCGTCAATGTTTCCGTGAAAAGTCGGCTGCTATCGGGTTCGTCAAGGTATGGTTTTCGTTCTCGGGTCATCCCACCTTTTTGCCTCACGCGCGTGCGCCTCGTTTTCCTATAGAACCGGTGAAGACCCTCGGTCTCTCTCCCTTTTCTTTCTTTTCTGTATGTCCCGCCCTTCAGCGTTGCAATTGTATGATGCAATATGTTGCCATGATTGCATGAAATCAAAACCTTTTTTTTTAATGCGCGATGCCGTGCGTTTTTAGGATGAGTGAGTGACACCCGCAACGGTGATATTCTTGGTGGAAATGAACAGTCGAGGATGCCATGGACATTGCGCAATGGCCGAGTATTCTCAACCTCTGCTCATTCATTGTACAAAGAAAAGCGGAGAAAGATGTCTTACATTTGGGTGCGGATCACAGCCGCAACTACAAAACAATAGGCCATTTTTGCCTACTCCCGGCTTAACGTGTTTGCTTATAGACAGCATTGGAGTTACGGTTGTGTTCACAACTCTCCCTGCTCGAACGAAACCAGCAAACTCAAGAGCAATATTGCTAAAGTGTCCGTGATAGTAGTTATATGGACTGCAGTCAGGCATCGGGTACAAAATTATGCCGTGCGCTATAATGTACACCCACTTTTCGGTTTTAATGCGCTTCGGTGTCAGGAAAGCACCGATTTTTTACAGTTTTGGCGGAGTTTAGATCGAAGCAGAACCAGTACCACGACTGCACGCAATGTAAAGAAGTTGCCTGGCGCCACGGATTGCAGGATATTTACAAGTCGTGCTGGGCCTTCAGCGCTCGAACATCTGCCTCTAACCTTCAACACCTTTGGTTGACCTCTCGAGTATCCAACCTCGTATCCTACATGGATGTGGTTTCCGCAACTGAATATGTCCAGACTGCAAATATTGTCTACGTCATCCGGATGTGTCAAAGTCGTTCTCCTCTTGCCTTGACTCTGCTTGTCGCTCATGTGGATTACTAACAGTGGCCAGCGCTGTCGTTGTTTTGTATGATCATGGTGAGTATTTGCTCTGCTTGTGACCCCGAGAGTGGCATTGATCGGGTATTCAGTCCTCACGTTCGATCGCGAGGTAAGCATCAGTGCTTGCTTGATCACTCGCGTGGGCTAATG
>JBBPNB010000880.1:0-11305 GCA_038090635.1 Rubroboletus satanas | reverse complement strand
GGCCAACGAGTCTCTCTCCGGTCTTTATATCCCAGATGTTCACTGTCCCTTGTCCAGTCCCGGTGGCAAACCGGGTCGAATCAGGGGAGACGTCGGCTGACCACACCCGGTTTTCGCCTTCCACTTCAATGACCTTTTCGTGCAGTTCCGCGTCCCACACGCTTGCACCCTTCGTAGTCCCACATATTACCCACCGGTGATCCCTCGACACGGAAATGGCGTTCAAGCTCATTCCCGTTTGTTTTCCGTCTTCTTGACTGTCTTCAAGTCGCCATCGTCGAATCCCATTGTCATATCCACCCAAAAGATGCTTTCCGTCTGGGTGGAATGCGACTGCCCACACCCCACCCGAGTCACCGGCATCAAGCACTATCACTGGGTCTTGTTGGATTGTCAGTATTCAACACAATCATTCCTCTGAGTCGCTACACACCAGTCTTCGTTGATGACATCCTCACCGATTGTATACAGTCGTGGGTTTGAAGAGTGAAAGTAAGAGGTATTTCGGTTTACTCGTGCTGTGGAGGGTTGCTGCGTAAACACGTTTCCTTGTTCTCGATATGGGTTGCATGCGCCTGTCTTATTCTTACTTGGGTCTGTATCCATGCCTAAGACTTGATGTTTCCGGATCAGCTCAGCCAACTTGTCCCTGGTATGCCTCCCGGTGATAAATCGTCTGGGAAACTCACGAGACGAAAAACGACGTCGGGAAAGTCGCCCCGTCGCCAGGCTATCTGGATTTGAGAGAGTAGGGACTGCGAGGGGCAAGCCGTTTGGTTTCGACGGCTCGATTGCCACTTTGTCGTCTCGTCATCTCATGTACTCGAGAACGTGACATTCTGTGACCGACGCTCGCGTCGGTACGGTGAGATATGCCGAGGAAGCAATGATCCGAGCTGTTGCGGCGCAAACCTGAAGCTTTGAAGAATGACAAGCCGAGAGTGCCAGTGTGCGTTAGGATATCGCGTTCCTTCCGCTTCCTCGAGACCTGTGGTTACCGCCCCTTGTGACTCAGTAGGGACCCGCCAGTAGACGATCAATTACATTGATCGGCGGCTCAGCAACGCCCCTCCACATCAATAAGCTCCTCACATTGTTCCTGTCTAGTGACACTACCGATGACTTGGCAACGATGCTAGAGTGTATGCAACATTCGTGGAGACACTTGCCCAGACGTATCGCTACACGGCCCGACTGTTGAAGCGCGCCTCGATCATATATTTGAGATGTACTTTCGTCCGCGCTGCGGCGTATACCAGACGAGCATCCGTTGTGACGCGGCGACGACACTTTGTCTCGCTTCACAATCAAGACGACGCGCAGGATAAAATCAGACATCGACGTACTCCTACCCGGGACTTGCGAGTCCTCGTCATATCTTGGCTGGAGGACAATCGATGTCCATGGTCATTTGGGGGGTACCATCCTATGCTTTCATGCTTGCGGCGGCGCCCTCAAGGCTCTGGATTTCCCAGACGGGCGATTACGTCGTAGGCGCTGATCAGGACTTGGGGGTGCGGTCAGGGGCGAGGGCAAGGTTCCATTGATATTAGTGATGGCGTTTAGGGGAAAAGTCGGTGCGTTGCTGTGACACAAGGGCGTCCCGGCTGTACCCGCGAAAGACGGATGTCAGACGGTCCGATTCGTGGAGGATGTGCGATCTGTTTAACTACCAGGTCGGAAACAGCATTAAATCGGTTTGCCAGATGCCACCTCAAAATGGAAAGGACGAAAAAGACGTGTGATGGTATCCACCACACTCCACGTCCGTACCGTCGAGTCAAACCCACGACTAGACGCCCGCTCCTTTGATCCGGGCGCAAGGTCCGCCTTGGATACCCGTGCCACGTGGGACTGTAGTACGGCCGTGGGGGCTTGGTGTTTGCCACGCCTTTTTGTCAGCCTAGCTGGCGATCTTGCGCCGTTTTTTTAAAGGAAGCTAGGTCAGATGTAGGTCCGTCTTCGTCCTCGGCGGGGATGGAGGTGTCCCAGGGCCCAGAGAAGTGATACCAAGAGATGGTGAGGAGATGGAAGCTGGTGTAACCTGAGGAAATAGATGAGAGAGTGGAGGTATGAAGGTGCAGTGAGGCGAGGTCTTGGAAGGATGGGATGCTTCGGGTACGAGTGAGGTGCGTGTGAGGCAAGCGGTCGGATCGTGTGAGGTGCTCGCGATGAACACGGACAGGTCTGTTGACACCAGAAATTAATGGGACGACACAGACAGATGTGATGGGTGTCTGATGCGCTGAAACGTCCCGGACCATCTGTTCTGGGTAATCAAAGAGAGGGATATGTTCGTCATACGAGGCAGCTCGAAAGTGTCTGGAAGAACGTGCGTTTGGGTGTGATAGGAGTCATGGGGAAAAAGCGTACCTCGAGCGTCGTGATATGCGGCAGCAGCAATAGCTCGCCAATCGGGTTGTCCAATCTCCCTCCGGCCGTCTGGAGGGCGAGTGTTCACTAGTTGAGCGTCATATGCCAGAACATCGTGTAGGGTCATCAGAGAGGGTACTGTAGAATAGATTGTGAATGTGTCCCTTTGTCCTCGGTATCGTCAGCAGAGGACAGCGTGAGGAGGAGCGTATGGATGTGGACAGTACTTGTCGCCGGAACGAACCCGAGCCGCATTGGTGTACTCGATCATCTACTAGCGAGTCCCTGTTCACATGGGAACACTCGTCTTGGTTGACATTCATCAGGTTTGCAGCAGCTCAGGTTAATTAAACACTGTCTATTAATCCCAACCTTCGCGTGCATATAGACTCCTTCAGTGATCGTTCATGAGTGAGGATCGTAGCGAGCTCAATCATGGATGGGCTTACCGGAACTTGAATTCCTAACAGCGCTATAAGGGGACACGAACTCGTCCGCATACTCATGGCATCTACACGCGTCGTACTGAATCACCGGGATGAATGCGTCCCATCTCCGGTACTTGACCCGCAACACATCCACGCGGGAAATGCGATCGAAAATCTGAGGATAACCTTACCTGACTCTCGCTGATGTGGTCCACTGTGAGTCCCACAATATGAGAGTAAGGAATGTATGCGTACCGTGAGATGGACCCCCTCAGCGGAGGGTTGAGACGGAGCGTTCCCTTGTTTTGTCTAATAGGAAGTGAGCTGTCCCAATATGGTACACAATAACCAGAAAAAGACGCACTGGGCCTGCTTGGGTTGGATCGCCAGAGCCTTGTCCGCTTCGAGAAGCAGTTTTGTTCGGATCGCCGGGGTCAGCAGCCTTGGTAGGCAATTTAGACTGTAACGTCTAATGAGTCCTTGAATAACAGGCTCGAGGAACAACGAACCCTAGGTTTTCTATCGTATTTCGCGACCGTTCGCTAAGATGATATATATGTTAAACGTACCGCATCTGATCGTCTATCAAAGACAGAGCACTCACTCGCTTACGTTTACCTTTGGCCATCCACGAAGGGCCCTCATTTGTGCCATCCACTCTCGCTGGCGACCGGGAAGATGATCGATGGTCGGCAAGTTGATGCGACTTGCTAGGAACTCGGTCGGGCTTCTGCGAAGCCGGGTCCTTGTTGCTCTTTTTGGTCCTCGGCCATACCCACTTTCTAAGCTTTGAAATGTCCTGAGATGACTCGACAGTGTCGAGATGTGCTTCTGAAGGTGCCAATGAAGGAGAGGCTATGCGTACGACATGGGACGCATCGAGTGGTGATACCGCATCCCCGCGGGAACGGGAAGAAGATACCGGAGACGGGGGCTCCAGCAGTGTCAACAAAGGGGAAAGGATAATGTAGTGACCACAAACCTCATCATAATTGAATTGAGGGGCAGGCGCGCCGGATGGCACTTCGACCTGTGCGATCGTGAGAACTCGCTTCGAGCAGGAAAAGATGGAAGGAGTACCTCGAGATCACTATCGCCGTCCTCGCCGTCGGATCCGATCGGGCTTACTTTCGCAGGTTCTTCCTGGAGTATGTACGAAGTAACGCAGTAAGCGCAACTCATTGTAATGACGGAATGGCGAACTCTACCGGATTGGGGTCGGCTGAATTGTTGTCGTTATCACTATCCGAAAGCCGCTCGTCTGGTTGGCCTTTGTCGCGAATGGGTGTCTAATATAGCATGTCAGTACGGAACATGGAACCGATGTTCCAATATCGTGCACGGACAGATGCTTACATGGAAAGGACCATACGAGTCCGGGAGAATATGGCCAAGGTCATAGATGGTGATTTTCCCGTCACGTTGTCCAGTCGCCAGATAGGTACTATCCGGGGAGATGGTGATTGACCATGAGTTTTCGCCAGCCTCGATGGTGGGGCCAATGTGGGAGAGAGTCGTTGTGTCCAGGAGTGAGATCACACTCGATGCGTAGTTGGTAGCAATGAATTTGTCGTTGCCGGAGAGAGCTATAGACTCGACGCCATCGAGAATTGACGATTCAGCAAGCTGAGAGCCCGAGGACACAGCAAAAGACTTGATTTTGTTGTCGTCCCCACATACCACAAAAATTCGCTGGCTATCCTGGGACCAGGCAAGTGGAGTGATTATATTCGATGAGGGTGTGAGAACCTGGATGGTGATGAGCTCGCCACCGTTATGGCTGTCGAAGATGCGGATCGAGTTGCGAGCGCAGCAAGTGGCAATTTGGTCTCCGTTCGGGGAGAATTTTATTTCATTGACATCGTCGTCATGTCGGAGCATGCTATAGCTACCTAGGAGTCTCCGCCCGCTCTTTATATCCCAGATGGTTGCATCCGTGTCGCCCGGTGAGGCAGTCCCAGTCGCAAATCTGGTCGAATCTGGTGAGACGTCGACTGCATACACCAAGTTCGTGCCCTCCACGTTGATGACATTTTCGTGCAGCTCCGCGCCCCACACGCTTGCACCCTCCGTCGTCCCACATACCACCCACTGGTGATCCCTCGACACGGAAATGGCGCGCAATTCCATTCCCGTTTGCTTCCTGACCTCGTCCGTTTTCAAGTCGCCACCGTCGAATCCCGTCGTTACTCCCGCCAAAAATATGCTTTCCATCTGGGTGAAATGCGACTGCGAACATCGCACCAGAGTCACCGGTGTCGAGTACTATCGTTGGGTCTTGCTGAATTGTCAACATTCAACACAATTACTCCTCAAAGCTGCTACGCACTGGTTTGCGTCGCGGACATTCTCACCAATTGGACACAGTTGTCGGGTTCGAAGTGGGAAAAAACCGAGTGTGTAGGTTCACTCGTGCTGTGCAAGGTTGCTGCATAAACAGGTTTCCTTGTGCTCGATATGGGTCGCAGGCGCCTCGTGCAACGTCGTTGCGACTAATAGGTAAGCAGTCAACAACAACGCACCTGTCCCTCGTCGCCAAGGGTAGTCTTGCCAGCAGCTTGCGAGCCCCTCGTCACATCCCAGCCGTAGTTCGCGACAAACGCACAGTCCGTCGCATTAGACTCACTCGCAACATATCATGCACAAATCGCGTGGCGTGCATTCCAGGACGTTCTCCAAGGTCTCGACAACATTGGAGATGAATGTATGCAACGCCCTCCACATTTTCGCGCGCTCACTGTTATAGATGTCGGACAAGTAGACGTCCCTCCTGCGTGTGTGTCTCTCCGGGGTTCAGGTGGTTGCGCTCCCACTCGCGCCTCGTTGACGTCAGCTGTACCTTTCGACGCCCAACATCAGTTCACCACGGGTGGTCGACTGTATTACAGGCATCCACAAGAAACCCACAGAAACACAGGAGATTGCGCTCAAGTACCACACTGAAATTTTGGAGCCGGGTCCTACCAACCAGGTATGCAGGCCAGCATCTTCGAGCATCGAGTGTACGCCGCGTTCTCATACTTTTTTCCTGCAAGGCTTTGGATGCACCATATTTAAATATTCCGACGAACAGGCAAGATCGACAACACGGACGCTCGCAGTACCTCGACACCTTCTGTACCGACGTCGAAGCCTGGCTCGACATTGCGAGAAATGGCCTATCTTGCCGGTGATCTCGCGCCCTCAATCAAGCGTTTCTCGCAGTATTGGGTACTTTGACCAAACGACGACGGTTGTTCACATCATTCGTTTCGAGTCTGGCCGATTTTGGGAAAAACATGTCTTGGGACATCTCCGCGACCTGAAGTGCGCTCGGGGTCGGGGTGAGGGCATTCGCTGGCGTTGGCATTTAGGGAACAGGTCGGTGGGGTGGGGTGCATGAGCGATCCGGCTGTACCTAACCTAGCGATCTGATCGCTTTCCCTCACTCACGTCTCGCTCATACTGGAGCATCCTCGTACTCCCAAACCCTCGCCTCTCTCCATCTCTCCACGCCTCACTCCTCCATTTACTCTGGTCACACTGGGTGTGATCTGCTCACCGAACCCTGGGACAACCTTATCAGCTTCCGGGACACCCCCATCCTCGCGTAAGACGGCGTTCGTACCCACATCTGACTCGTCTTTCTCTTCCTCGCGCAAAAAAAAAATGGCGCGGGATCGCCATAGAGGGTGACCAGGGGCACGGAAAACGCAAAGCCGCGACCGTATTCAAGTCCCACACAGTGCGAGTATTCAAAGCGGATTTCGCGCCAGGAGCGGACGAGCGGACGTATAGTTATGGGTTTGACTCGACGGTGCGGACGTGGGACATCGAGTCAGGCGTACATATGAGTGGATGCGATCATACGTTGGCCCCTTTTCAGTTTCAGGTGTCTCCAACGCCGTATCGGCACCAACTCTCCTCCCATGCACTTGCTAAACCCGATTCCAGGGTCGACGAGGACAAACCACCGACGGATCCTCCCCTGGCCGTGTATCATCGCGTACGTTTTGCATCGGAGCTCTCGGGCTATTTGGATGGCATATATGCACAAGTCCCACACCCCATAATCCTCACGAGATGTTCTACATACGGGGCAGCGACAGAATACTCGTAAAGGCATGCGTGGCGTTTATGCAGTTGGTACACGCGCAGACGGGACCGCGTCGGACTGTGTCGACGGCGGCCCGGATGACTGAGACGACACGCCGGATTGTCTTCCTCGGTGGAGAAGACATTGCCACAGCGACAAGTGGAATGGCCGCTGATGTCGATGATATGGGTGCCAAGGGCAACAGCAGTCAATGATTAGGCGACCGCGCCGGAGTGCGCATGTGTTGGGCACCGTCAGAAAGAGTGTTGGGTGCGCACGGTATTTAACGAAAGAGCGTCCCGAATCCATGATCGACGAGTGGTTAGAGAGTCGTGTAGCATGTTTTCGGAACGGTCTTCATGAGCCTGTGCTATAGACACGCTAGTACAGCAGTTGATTGAGTAGCTCTGGTCGTTTGAACGTGTTGCTCTCGAAATATGGTGGAGAGTAGAGCACGTTCAATTGTGAATGTGCCCCCAAGTTGCCACTGGTATCGTCGCCAGATGTGTGACAATGCGAGGAACTTGTCGATGCGGGGGGCGAGTAGCCGCGTCCTAGTGTGATCATTATCTGCCATGTTGCCACGAGGGAAAATCCCCTCAGGCCTTGCCAGTGAGCACTTGCACTAAGTAGTACTTGGTCCGTGATGAATGAACAAAAATCATCGATACAGGGGGAACACGACGTACTGATGAACACGACTTCGTCCACACACTCGCGATTCAGAATGGTATCTACATGCATTGTATCGAATCACCCGGAAGAATGCGTCCCACCTCTGGTACTTAACCCGCAACACATCCACGTGGGAAATGAGATCGAAAGCCTGAGGACAGCCCTTCCTGACTCTTGCTAATATGTTCCGCTGTGAGCCCCACAATACGAGAGGAAGGAAAGTATGCGCACGGTGAGATGAACTCCCCCGGAGGAAAGTTGAGACGGATCGTTTCCTCGTTGCGCCTAATAAAAAACGAGCTGTCATGACACGGTATATATTAATCAGGGAAGGACACACCGGATCCGCTTCCTTTGGATCTCCGGAGCTTTGTCCCCTATGAGAAGTGTTTTTGTTCGGGTCGCCGGGGTGAGCGTGACCGTCCTTGTTAGGCATTTTAGGCTGTATCATATAATGAGACCCTGCATACAAACTCGGGGAACGACGAACCTTTGGTTTTCTATCGTATTTCGCGACCGTTCGCTAAGATGACAGGGTGTTAAACGCATCGCATCCGATCATCTATCAGAGAGAGAGCACTCACTCGCTTACGTTTACCTTCGGCCATCCAGGAAGGACCCTCATTTGTGGTGTTCGCTCTCTCTGGTGACTGGGAAGGCGATCGATGATCAGCAGGTCGACACGACTTGCTAGGAACTCGATCGGGTTGATGCGAAGCCGGGTCGTTGTTTCTCTTCTTGATCCTTGCCCATACCCACTGCTTAAACTTTGGAATCGACTTGAGATGTGCTTCTGGAGGTGCCAATGAAGGGGAGGCTATGCATACGGGATGGGACGCGTCGAGCGGTGGTACCTCATCCCTGTGGGAATGGGCAGAGGATACCGGAGACGGGGGCTGCAGCAGTGTCAACAGGGGGGACAGGATAATGTAGTGATCACCAACCTCATCATAATCGAATTGAGGGGTAGGCGCGCCGGATGGCACTTCGGCCTGTGCGATCGTGAGAACTTGCTTTGAGCGGGAAAAGAACGAACGGGTACCTCGAGGAGATTACCATCCGAAATCGCAGGGCAGTCGTCTGGTTGATCTTTGTCGCGAGTAGACGTCTAATGTAGCATGTCAGTACGGGACATGGAGCCAATATGCCAATATCATGCCGGACAAATACTTACATGGAAAGGACCATACGAATCTGGGAGAATATCGCCAAGGTCGTGGATGGTGATTCTTCCGTCACCTCGTCCAGTCGCCAGATAGGTACTATCCGGGGAGATGGTGATTGAATATACCCCCTCACCGTCCTTGATGACAGGGTCGATGTGGGAGAGGGTTGGTGCATCCAGGAGCGAGATTGAACGATCTGTGCAAGCAACAATGGATTTTCCATTGCTGGCCTGAGTGATAGACCCGACACCATCGAGAATCGGCGATTCGGCGAGTTGGGACCCCGTCGACACAGCAAAGGACTTGATTCTGTTGTCGTCAGATGCAGCAAAAATTTGCTGGCCATCATGGGACCACACGAATGGAGTGGCTATGCTCATCGAGGTTGTGACGGTCTTGATGGTGGTGAGCTGGTCACCGTTGCGACTGTCGAAGATGCGGATTGGGGCCTGAACGTAGGAAGTCGCGATTTGCTCGCCGTTCGGGGAGAATTTGATTCCATTGATGCGTTTGTCATGTCGGAGCGGGCCGACGAGTCTCTTCCCCGTCTTTATGTCCCAGACTGCGGTCCCGGTGGCAAACCTGGTCGAATCTGGTGAGATGTCCACTGCATACACCAAGTTGCTGCCTTCCACCTCGATGACTTTTTCGTGCAGTTCAGCGTCCCATACGCTTGCACCCTCCGTCGTCCCACACACCACCCACTGGTGATCCCTCGACACAGAAACGGCACGCAACTGCATTCCCATTTGCTTCCCGACCTCTTGGCCGTCTTCAAGTCGCCATCGTCGAATCCCATGGTTATTCCCGCCCGAAAGATGCTTTCCGTCCGGGTGAAATGCAACTGCCCACACCGCACCAGAGTCACCGGTGTCAAGCACTATAACTGGGTCTTGCTGAATTGTCAGCAGTCAACACGACCACTTCTCGGGGTTGGTACGTACCGGTCTTTGTCGATGACATGCTCACCGATGGTACACAGTCGTGGGGTTTGATGAGTAAAAAAAAACGAGGTGTGTAGGTCTACTCGTGCTGTGCAAGGTTGCTGCATAAACACGTTTTCATGTTCTCGATATAGGCCCGAGCGGGCGCCTCATACCTTTGATGCTTATCCTTACTCCGATCCCTTCTAGTTGCGACGACCAGGCAAACAGTTAACATCGACAAAACCGTCCTTCGTTGCCAAGGGTAGTCTTATCCGGGGACCTGTAAGTGCGTCATATCTTGGCTGCAGGACTCGTTTCACGACCAATGTGCAATCCGCATTAGACCCGCTCGCACATACCGCACAGAAAAAAACGTATGCATTTGGGACGTACTGCAGAACTTTCCACAAGATGATAGGGTATGCACAACCCGAACTCGGAACAGCTCGCGTTGGCTATATTGGACGTCGGACAGCTGAACATTGTAGACGTACGTACGTGTCTTTCCGGGGCTTGAATGGTTACACTCACACATGCCTCGTTGACTCCAGCAATGCCTTCGGACCTTCAACGACAATTTCCCGGGTTCACCACCGGTAGAGTGTATCACAGGCATCCACATGGAAGTCACGGAAATGCCAGAGAGTACTGTGCCGAGCTGAGAGATGCGGATCCTAGCCATGCGGTATGTGAACCAGTGTGATCAAGTGCACGTCATGTTTTCACATTCTACAAAGCTGTATTTTCGACATCCCGATGAATAGGAATGATCGACTTGAAGGCGGTTGACGAACTTCCGCAGTACCTCGACCGACTACCCAGAACACTTGGGGCCAAGCATGGATTCAATCCGTCTACGACGGCCTCATACAGTTCCACGCGCAGAACCTGCCGCTCAACGTCGCCTTTGTCGGCTTTGCTACGATTTGGGACTGCGGCGGAGCCCGGGGGTGACTGGCTGATTCGGGGTATTATTGAATGACGGGAAGGTCCATTGTCAGGCTCAAGTGCACGACAAATGCTTCATGTCCAACTCTTCCATCATTCCCGTCCGTTTCTCGATATCCCAACATCAGGTAGTTGTGTTCAGGTTCTTCACCGAAGGCAAAACCGAATCTGGGCAGGAATCATGGAATGTTTGCTTGAAAAAGTAACACGACCGTGATGAGGACCTTTTTCGGCAGTCGACGCCACATTGACTCAACTGGTCCCCATGCGCACGACTTGCACAGAGTCGCCACGTCCACCCACCCCCGCCTTGGTTATCCTAGTCGATTTCTATCATTGGATCCACTTCCGGGTTGTTCCGTCCGAGCCTGACATCTTCTACCAAGGGCGGGCTATTCTGACCGTCCTTCACATATACTCAGCACCTACCTCGGCCGACCCCCCAGTCCAACTCTCCGTGGAACACACATGGGTCGCCGGCGCGCTTATCGTCGGAACGGGCTATGGACTCATCATGTTCGAATCCCTCTTCTTTGGGTCTAGCTCGCAGTTCACAGCAATTGACATTTATCACTTACCGTGGGTTCCCATAGGTCGGAGTGGCTATGATGGACAGACGGTTCAGATCGGTGTGGATGAGATTGGCAATGTATCCGATTTCCTTGCAAACCGGCACGTCGACTTGTCGCTAGTATGCCTCTCGGCGGTAAATCG
>JBBPNB010000879.1:0-11308 GCA_038090635.1 Rubroboletus satanas | reverse complement strand
GTTTAGCATGTATCATTCTACGAACGCGCTATTCCTCACCTTGGTTGGGTCATCACGAAGGACCTTGTTGACTAGAATAACCTCTTCACGCTCGGTGAACCATCCCTTTGGTCGGAACCACGTTTTTGTCTGCGTTGGAGACGCTGGCATGTTGAAAAATGTGGCGACGCCTACAGCGAGCGTTATCAAGCCTCTGTTGGTGCAATTAAGTGGAATATCAATGTAGAACGATCACACCACTCACTCTATCAAGAATAACCACCTGTGAATTCATACGATTAAGAGGATCTGAGTTGTCGTTATGTATAATAGTGACTCACCGCCATCCAGCTTTTCCAGCAACACCATCAAGATGGAGAATGCCGTAGGCCAGGAAGCTAGCAACGATAGCGCAGAAATTTGCAGACATCCAGAATCCGGCCAAGCGAATGGGAAGCTCGGTCTTTGTGTAGAAGTCTAGAATACATCGTTAGTACAGGAGGGAATCATGATTAGAAGGACAGACAAGACAAGTATAAAACCAAGTCAGGTATGAAGCTAGAAAAGGCGAGATCAGTTGAATTGTTAGGAACGGAACTAGTGATGTCATACCCTCCTTGAAGGAGTCTGTTGCGTACAACGTCAGGGTATTGCAAGAAAACATGGGGAGGGGATCTCGCACCCGAGCAATGCACGAGAGGCGAGGAAAGATGTTCTTCCCGTAAGCCAGAATTGACTAAGAGAGACAATGCCTACAGCTTGTTGAGTATTGTTTCATGGAATCAGCTGGTTACTCACTCCAGAGACATATTTGGGTCGGTATCCAACGATCGGGTCCAATCTGATATCATCAATGAACGAACCATCGAGGATAAGCTGACATACGCGCTTCGAAATCAGTTGAGACGGCAACTCCGCACACAGGAAGGAAGTGCGGAAAATGGTGTTTCCCATGTTGAAGTCTTTGATGCCGGAAAATTCATCGGGTCATTGGACACCTCAAGGAAAAAGAAAGATTGTTCCGCTCACCGCTTGTAGTCAAGTGTAAACTAGAAAGAAAGTCGGCTGAAATTGCCTGATTGATATTGTTGCGGTCCAAGCTGATCGCAAAAATGCTGATGGCAGCCAGGACCATAACCTTCCAGTCAGTCTTGCACAAGAGCGCCTTGACGATGGTCAACACATGGCAAACCCGTTCACGAGTCACTTACCTTCTCCTCTCGGTAGGTCCACCTCGCTGAAGGATCGAAACGATGAATGTTCTCATAATCTTTCTTTGGCCAATAGAACGGTGCCAGATGGGGATCGTCAAGCACGGAGCGTCTTGTAGCAATGGCGTCGGGATCACGGGGAGGACCTCTTCGCTTGCCAAGGAGTACCTTTACCCAGCTTAGAGTAGATCGCCCCTCCTCTTCGTCAACGAGGTCTGAATTACTTCGTTCTTTGGGACTATCCTTGACTACAGACACGCAGTCAAGACAAGAACTCGACTTAGACGCACTCAGGGAGACGGGAGGGGCTCCCTTGTTGGTGTCGGGCAGGTCGGGGGTTGACATGACGAGAGTGAGACAACGGAGAGCAGGCGTCCTGATTAAATAGTGTTCGGTTCGCGTCCCCTCAGGATGTCTGGAGGATGTCGTCGGACTTCTCTGCCACGCCGATTGGCTGCTAGTGAAACATCTGACTGGGATGATCCGAGGGTTGGAGATTCGACCAAATTTCTAGATCGTAGATCGTGACCCGAGGTAACGACTCGAGGGCCCAGTTAAACGACTTCATGGCATCGGAATTGCACATTTTGCCACGGGGGTGGGAGGAATACCTACCAGATGACGGCATCACACAACAGTGTGTGCTCGAGCTCTACTTCGACATCGATGGTATTGCAAGGGTTAGCCTTGCGGTTGGGAGATCCAACAGGTCAATCAGCATAAGGGGCTTGGTCAGTGTGTATCTTACCTGTCTTGACATCATTTGCCTAGTCAAGGCTGTTTTCCGAGCGACGTCAGTGAGCAGGAGAAGAGAAGCGAGGATATCCGACCACCAAAAATTCACACTCAACGATCACTTTATCACCTATTACTGTAATCAGCGGCAAACATCGGGAAAATCAGAGGGCTGGTGCGATTAACGAGATACATTACCAAAGCCTCATGATTATGAAAACAAAACAAAACATCCTCTGACCTATCCACTGGCATGAGGTATTGAAAAATCAGAAATACCAGCGCCATCAATGTGCGAAACGGAAATCAAGCCGCCTGTTCCCAACATCCTTCGTGGTGTTCAGATAGTGCGCTTTCTCCTGTAAACCGTGCCGGCGTCAGTTTGTCTCCAGGCATTCCGTTGCTGCCCAAGGACTTGCCTCGGGCGTCATGGCGTCCCAAGTCTTTGCACGCTGACGGTTTCGCCAGATATAGTAGGCCTTCGTGCCAGGATATAACAAAAGGATGTTGATGGAGCAAATGATAATGAGAATTCTGTTTCCTCGTTCGTCTGTGGCGGGCGGAAGATGGGTATGAAATTCTCCCGCGCAGAAGATGAATAGAGGAACGTACATCTGGGCGCATCACTGGCTACATATATCTGAGCGGCGATGACGCTGCTTGCTTGCACGAACCTAGAATTTGGCATTCAATCCAAAGGT
The DNA here is from genome assembly GCA_038090635.1 of Rubroboletus satanas. Lineage (NCBI taxonomy): Eukaryota > Fungi > Basidiomycota > Agaricomycetes > Boletales > Boletaceae > Rubroboletus > Rubroboletus satanas. Next base: position 8,682 of record JBBPNB010000879.1, on the reverse strand, counting down.
TGGCGGGAAAGATGGCCCCTGGACGTACATGTTGTACAAGGACGCATTGACGGTACGACTAGCCACCGCACCCGAATTTCTGGAGCACCATCCAACCTGTCGTGAGATGGCCTTAGTTCCCGCAGACTTTTCGTTCGATGTTATAGCTTACTTGGATTGGATGGGTATAACTGAAACCAGGAGATTCAGCCAACGCATCGCAAGAAAGGTCTAGGGAGACGTACGGATAGGAGAGGAGTCCGGTAACCAATCCCTGTCATTCAATCAGTACGCTTCCGGAGAGATGGTCAGAAATACTGACGAAAAACAGCCACGGATTAGGACTCGATGGTAATGCATATATGGCGACCAGGAATGGTAACACCCATAGATCCTCGATCATCGCTACGATGGTACGTTCATTAACCAACTCTGACAAGAGCGTGATGAGAAACATGTTAATGATTCCCATCGCTTGAGACGGTATAGTCAGTAAATTGGTGTCGAATGTATTAAATCTAGACGACCAATTCAGCAGCAGATCGACGCGAATATACAACCTTAACTTGCCCTGCATTTCGAAGTAAGAGAGTGAGGTAGCTGGCAGGGGGGGAACTGGGTATTCCAAACATAAGGCCACTATGAATGGTGTCAGTCAAGACCTAATACACGATATTCACTCATGCTCACAGGATATACACGGGCCACAAGTCATAATCACAGACAGCAGTCCAAAGTCTTTTCAGGGTTAGTCCCTCTCGGTTGTGCATGTCACCCTACTGATGTTTAGCATATATCATTCCACGAACACGCTATTCATCACCTTGGTTGGGTCATCACGAAGGACCTTGTTGACTAGAATAACCTCTTCGCGCTCGGTGAACCATCCCTTTGGTCGGAACCACATTTTTGTCCGCGTAGGAGACGCTGGCATGTTGAAAAATGTGGCGACGCCTACAGCAAGCGTTATCAAGCCTCTGTTGGTGCAATTAAGTGGAATAACAACTGTAGAGCGATCGCACCGCTCACTCTATCAAGAATAACCACCTATGAATTCATACGATTAAAAGGATCTGACTTGTCGTAATGTATAGTAGTGACTCACCGCCATCCAGCTTTTCCAGCAACACCATCAAGATGGAGAATGCCGTAGGCCAAGAAGTTAGCAACAATATCGCAGACATCTGAAGACATCCAAAATACGGCCAAGCGAATGGGAAGCTCGGTCTTTGTGTAGAAGTCTGGAATACACCGTTAGTACAGGGGGGAATCATGATTAGAAGGACAGACAAGACAAGTATAAAACCAAGCCAGGTATGGAGCTAGAAAAGGCGAGATCAGTTGAATTGTTAGGAACGGAATTAGTGATGTCATACCCTCCTTGAAGAAGTCTGTTTGTACAACGTCAGGGTATTGCAAGAAAACATGGGGACGAGATCTCGCACCCGAGCAATGCACGAGTGGTAAGGAAAGATGATCTTCCTGTAAGCCAGAATTGACTAAGAGAGACAATGCCTACAGCTTGTTGAGATTGTTCCACGGAATCAGCTGGTTACTCACTCCAGAGACATATTTGGGTCGGTATCCAACGATCGGGTCCAATCTGATATCATCAATGAATGAACCATTGAGGATGAGCTGACATACGCGCTTCGAAATCAGTTGAGACGGCAACTCCGCACACAGGAAGGAAGTGCGGAAAATGGTGTTTCCCATGTTGAAGTCTTTGATGCCAGAAAATTCATTGGGTCATTGGACACCTCAAGGAAAAAGGAAGATTGTTCCGCTCACCGTTTGTAGTCAAGTGTAAACTAGAAAGAAAGTCGGCTGAATTTGCCTGATTGATGTTGTTGTGGTCCAAGGTGAACGCAGAAAAGCTGATGGCGGCCAGGACCATAACCTTCCAGTCAGTCTTGCACAAGAGCGCCTTGACGATGGTCAACACATGGCAAACCTGCCCACGAGTCACTTACCTTCTCCTCTTGGTAGGTCCACCTCGCTGAAGGATCGAAACGATGAATGTTCTCGTAATCTTTATTTGGCCAATAGCACGGTGCCAGATGGGGATCATCAAGCACGGAGCGTCTTGTAGCAATGGCGTCGGGATCACGGGGAGGACCTCTTCGCTTGCCAAGGAGTGCCTTTACCCAGCTTAGAGTAGAATGCTCCTCCTCTTCGTCGACGAGGTCCGAACTACTGCGTTCTTTGACACTATCCTTGACTACAGACACGCGGTCAAGACAAGAACTCGACTTCGACGCGCTCAGGGAGGCAGGAGGAGCTCCCTTGTTGGTATCGGGCAGGTCGGGGGTTGACATGACGAGAGTGATTCAGAGGTAACAGAGAGCAGGCGTCCTGATTAAATAGTGTTCGGTTAATTCGCATCCCCTCAGGATACCTGGAGGATGTCGTTAGACTACTCTGCCACGCCGGTTGGGGCTAATGAAACATCCGACTGGGATGATCCGAGGGTTAGAGAGTCGACCAAATTTCTGGATCGTAGATCGTGACCCGAGGTAACAACTCGAGGGCCCAGTTAAACGACTTCATGGCGTCGGAATCGCACATTTTGCCACGGGGGTGGGAGGGAAGGCCTGCCAGTTGATGGCATCACACAACAGCGTGTGCTCGAGCGCTACTTTGACATCGATGTTGTTGCAAGGGTTGGCCCAGGCTCCTTCCCATTCTTGTGCTGGAGCGCCTACTTAGTGTATGGGCATATTTGGTACTTGAAATTCGAACTCAGCTAAACTTTGTGCCCTCAAACCCTCCAGCAGCAGCTGGCACAGCTTGTCCACAAGGTTCCCGACTCTGGCACCGTCGAAGTCACAACAGTCGGGCAATTGAGGACACATCATATATGAATATATTTGTTAATATGATATATTTGGAATTAGTGATACAATAATGATGATCACATACATAGTTATCCACATCAGCAAAATGTCAAGTTACTGTCACTCATCTGTCATTACTTTTCCTGACTTTGGTAACTGTCAGAACTATAAGACAACTTATGGCAGGGCACCAGGCACATGAAAGTTGCCACAGGCCCCATTGAAATTTGGCTGTACAATGCTGTGCAGCACTGCACAGTTGTCACAGCATGACACAAAGGTCCCCTGTGCCACCTAACCTTCCCAACATGTAAGCCTTACACACCAGGGGTTTCAACATTTTGTGATCATCCATAGGTAATTTAACAGTACAATAAACATTTCAAATTTAGTTTTCCCATTTTCATGAGCATAAAATGTCAAAGATAGCAAAGAAATTTTGACATCTTCACTAGAAAACAAGTAAATCTTTAAGTTTTTGTGACATAAAAATGGGAATTGATAAAATCTGAAATTTAAAATTCTCTGTAAAGAACAATAAAATGTCAAAATCCCTGGTATGTTATAACTTATCAGCAAAATGGTGTAATCCTTATCTAAGCTTATTCATACTTTTTCTATCAACTACATTTAAATTAAGCATGTAGCCAGAAAAGCAAACTAAGCACCACACAAGGTCTTCATCTTATTTTTCCTTAATCATACTTACAACATTCAAGGAAACTCCCAAACACAGGCCAAACTTCCCTCAGCCATCACCCAAGCTTATTGACATGGAAGAGGAATATGAAATTGAGAAGATCATCAACCATAGGGGAACTGTTATGATTCTTCACTTTGTATTCCTCTCTTTCCTTTCTTTGAGCCCATGTATCAGTCCTACCGTTCGGGCCCCATAGGACATAGTTCTTTTCCTCTAACGCTTTGTCATTGTTTCTTTGTCAAATGTTCTCTAACATTTTTTCATGTTCTTTATACTCAGTTATCCTTCTCTTTGTCAGTGTTCCCCAACGTTCTTCTATGTTCTTTTGATTAGTCATCTTGGACTTGTGGCTCACTTAAATACTTGCAGTGCATCTTTCCTCTCCTTAACCTAGATCTCCCTTGTAATCGCATCTGCTTCACTGTGATCCTTGACCCACTTGAGACCTCTGCCTACTTCTGAGTGGCAGCTCCTTGAATAACCTTGACCCTGCAACGCAAGGAAGTCCCTCGGGTTGTATCACCTTTGACTTGACCCATAAGTATCCTCTTTGTCTCAGGAAGCCCCTTTGACGAACGGCCTTGGTTCTTTCAAGGGCTACGACTTACCCCTACCTGAGGTAGTCATAACAAAAGATCTAGGTTCTCCAAACAAGGTTACCTTTGTCATAATCCTCAATCATTCCTTCTCGAAGAATCCCCCTGAATCCTAGCTGGTGGAGATCCCAGCCAGCTGAGTCTTCCTCCAAAGCCTCCCACTCTGAGCAAGAAGGCTCCACAGCCCTCGACCTTTCCCTACCTTCCACCGAAGAAAGGGAAGAAACCCTCCAATTCACCCATCAGTTCTCTGGATCATTGAATATTCCTTGCATCCCCACTTCCCCATCCCCTACTCCAGTCTGACAAACCCTGATCTTCCCCCTCCCTCTCCGGAACCCCACCCCTCCTCCGATAGTTGTTCCTCCTCCATCCTTCCCTAGACTCCCACCATCTCCTCCAGCAACCCTTCCCCTCATGTTGACTAAACTCACCAAACTCTGCATCAGCACCCCCGAGTCCTATGATGGCTCCTATGAGAAGGCCATCCCCTGGCTTGACACCGTCCAGTTCTATCTTCTGGTGAATAAGGCAGTATATGACTCCGACGAGAAGAGGATCACCTTTGGCCTCCTACATGACGAAAGGTTCCGCCTTAATGTGGGCATCCACCCTCCAAAAGAAGGCCATCTCTGGAACTATCATCACCCTGGGAACCTTCGCCGACTTCGCCACTGACTTTAAGAAATCCTTCAAACACCAAGACTTGGTTGGGAACGCCATTAATTGGTTGATTGTTACCCACATGGTTAAGGTAAAAGGGAATCAGTACTCCCTCTCCCTAAACCAGTACATCGCTGAATTCAAAAACTAAGCCCTCATTGCTGAAATAAAGAACGACAATGTCCTTATTGGATACTTCGCTGCTGGGATTCCAGTTCCCCTCATGCGGCACATCAACGCCATGGACACCATCCTGGACTCCATCGAAACATGGTACAAGCAGGCTGTCCACTTCTTCACACAGTGGGACCACTCTGATGAAATTGCCAGGAGGGTCCAGGGTACCTTTTCCCAGAACTTCTCTAACACCCCCGCCCCCTCCAAGCCTTGAGACCCAGACACCATGGACGTAGATGTCATCCAAGTCGCCAAACTCACCCCGGAAGAGAGAAAATGCTGCATTCAGAAAGGACTCTGCTTTCGTTGCTGTAAACCAGGTCACCTTAGTCCTGCCTGCCCCTCCTTCCTCTCAAAGACCGTACAACAGGTGAAGGAAGAACCCCTTCCTAAGCTGGAACCTGTTGAAGATGACAAAGAAGACAAAGAAGAGGCGAGGGTCAGGAGAATTTCCTTTATCCCTCTGGATTTTTAGAAAGGAAGGTTTTCCCAATGCAAAATCTTCCTCCTTCTGTTGTGTCCATACTTATACAATCAACTACAAAAGCCATGCAAATCCCCATTCAGTTGATCGTACCCTCGCACACCATGAAAGCTGTTGAAACAAGAGCCCTCATTGATAGTGGAGCTGACATCTCCTGCATTGACTGGAACTTTGCCAAGAAGAATTGCCTTCCTCTTGAAAAACTGTCTTCTCCCTTTGCTGCCTGAAATGCTGACAACTCCTACAACCAGAAAGGGGTAGTAAAATACTCTTCCACCCTCTTCCTCAATATAGGGGGGGTTGCCCAGAAAGTCCTTCTCCATGTAATGCATCTAGGATGGGACAACATCTGTTACGACGCTACCGCTCTCTAGATGTAAGCCAAGATAGATAACTGTCAAGAATGTAGCAGTGAGTAATCAAAGAGGTACTCGGAGACTCAGAAAGACGAATACACCAAGAAAGCAGGCATATTGCATAGAATTAGCTGGGGAGCTAAGTTCTATGCTGGGGGGTTTATATACAGGGGAGACCGTGCTACGAGAAGAGAGGATCCCAAAAGGGGAATGACCTCATGGTAAGGCTATACATAGCGGAGATGACTCAAGGCAGTGTCGGTCCTAAGAATAGGAAAGGAAAAAGGACCAACCATCTGGTAAGAATAGAGTTAGGTTTATACAGGAAGATGCTGTGGAGATCAAGAGAGATCAACCCAGGAAAGGAAAAGGTGGTCTATAGGGGTGGAACGCCTGTCCACAATGTTGGGAAGAAGAATCAATGGAAACAGTATTTGCGGGGTGTAGGATAACGGTAGAGAGCTAAAGCCGGACCATTGATTTATAATAACGTCATTCTTGGAATGCCCTGGCTTAGGAAAGTAAACCCAACGATCGACTGGACACAATAAACCCTCTCCATCGATGAATCCAAAGATCAATTGCATGAACTTTTCTCTGACTACTCCTTTGACGTTCACCAAAATGAAACCCTCTTCAAGAAAACCCTATCTCCACCCCGACATGTCCACGTGGATGCCATCTCCGACTCTCATCTCTTTGAATATAATTGATGAAAAGAAGAGTCACTCTTCCTTGAAAGGGCCCTGGACAACCGAGCCATCCACTGGATCATTCACTGTGGAAGTAGATATATTCCCTTGACCTCCCCCATTGTTGCCCGTCTCACCCAAGCTACTGAGTTAGCCGCTGCAGCAGAAGCCACCAGACCCAAGCCCATCCTATCCCCCGAATACTCAGACTTCACTTCTGTCTTTTCTAAGGAAGTCATGGACCACGTTCCTCTCTCCCAACCCTATGACCATGAAATCAACCTCGATGATTCCTTTGTCCCTAACATAGGGAAGATCTATTCTCTCTCTCCAGATGAACAGTCAGCCACAGAATCCTTCCTTGACGAAAACCTCAAAGCGGGGAAAATTCGCCCTTCCAATTCCCTCCAGGCCTCCCCCTTCTTCTTTGTGAAAAAGAAAGATGAAGGACTCCATCCTTGCCAGGACTACCACTATGTCAATGAACACACCGTCCGAGACACCTATCCCCTCTCTTTGATCTCTGACCTCATCGACAAACTCCAAGATGCCAAACTGTTCACCAAGTTTGACGTCCGTTGGAGATACAACAGCATCCGCATCAAGGATGGCCACCAATGGAAAGCCACCTTTGTCACCCATAAAGGACTCTTTGAACCCACCGTCATGTTCTTCAGGCTTACCAACTCCCCCACCACTTTCCAATGTTTCATGAATGATTCCTTTCGTGATATGATTGCAGAAGGATGGCTCGTTATCTACATGGATGACTTACTCATTTTCTTCCCTGATGAAGCCACTCACACCAAACGGACCAAACATGTTCTTCAACAGATGACCAAACTCGATCTCCATCTCAAGCTGGAAAAATGTTGATTCGCTACAGCTGAAGTCAACTATCTTGGAATGATCGTCAAACCTGGAGAACTTGCTATGGACCCGGTCAAGCTGGATGGCATCACCTCCTGGCCTACTCCCCTCAAGGTTAAAGAGGTTTGATCGTTCCTGGGCTTTGCCAACTTTTACCGACAATTTATTCCGGACTACTCCAACATCGCTCAGCCCCTCATCGACCTCACTAAGAAGGCTTCCCCTTGGGACTGGTCCTCTGCCTGCCAATTGTCCTTTGACACCTTAAAATCCCTCTTCCTCTCCCAACCTGTCCTCCACATGCCAGATCTCTCTGCACCCTTTGCTATCACTACTGATGCCTCCAAGTCTGCCTCTGGTGGAATCCTCCTCCAAATGGACTCTAATAGTGATTGGCATCCCTGTTCCTACCTTTCCCAGTCCTTCTCCTTGGTGGAACGGAACTACAACATCTACAACCGTGAACTCCTTGCAGTTCTACAAGGCCTCAAAACCTGGTGTCACTACCTCCATGGCTCGCCATTCCCAATCCAGGTTTTCACTGACCACTGCAATCTTACCTACTTCTGGCAACCCCAAGCGCTCAACTGCCGCCAAGCCTGATGGCTTGTTGACCTTGCTGACTTCGACCTTAAAATAATCCACGTCCTGGGCTCCCTCCTCTTGGGGCCTGATGCACTCTCCCACCAGCCCGATTGCCTTCTGCCCTCTGACACTGATAATGATGGCATCACCCTCTTACCCCCCTCGCTTTTTGTCTCCGTCATTGACACTGCTCTTTCCCATCGTATCCAAGCATCCTCCACAACTGACCCCCTCATACTCCAGGCCCTTCAATCTATGACAGATGAAGTCCCCTCTGCCTTCCAGTCCTGCCTCTCCGACTAGCAGCACGAGGTGGGGGTCCTCACCTATCAAGGCTGCACCTATGTCCCTGCCAATGATGAGCTTCACCATGCCATCGTCTCCTGCTACCATGACCACCCCACCACCGGGTACCCCGGTTATCTTAAGACATGCCAGCTTGTCTCCGCCAACTTCTGATGGCCTGGGCTTGCCACCTATGTTCATCAATATGTCATGGGGTGCGCATCCTGCCAACAGCATAAGACGAACACCCACCCCACGTCTCCCCCACTGATGCCCATTGCTTCCTCTGCGCAATGTCCCTTCCAACAGATCTCCTGTGACCTTATCACTGATCTACCCCCCAGTGGTGGCTTTGATTCCTTACTGGTCATGGTTGACCATGGGCTTACAAAGGGGATGATTCTTTGCCCCACCAAGAAAACTGTCACTGCCGAAGGAATTGCCGATCTTTTCCT
>JBBPNB010000878.1:0-11337 GCA_038090635.1 Rubroboletus satanas | reverse complement strand
GGATCCAATACAGGTCGGGCAGTGACTGTGAATGGTATAGTAGCACCGTGTGCGAGATTCAGGCAACGTTGTCAACTGTGGGCGGCAGGGGGCTCATTGACACGGTCGATGAGTAGGAAACCGGTCAGCAAAAAAAGACAAGGAACGACGGGTTAGTTTGTGAATGAGTGAATGAGGGCTTGGAGAAGGAAAAAGTAACGAGAGAAAGCCAAGTGACAGAAAGGAGTGCCGCACTCACGCCGTGTCATATACTTTAGTCACTTTGCGTGTGAGGGTTGACGTTATTTCACTAAACGCTGTGCTCGAACTCTGTGAGTAGCATCACTGAGCTTTGAGCCCTTCGAGCTCGCCGAGTAGTACGTCTGGGAGTCGTCCCGTCCATTGATTTCGGGGTCTGGCGCACTGCAACGAGCCACATCTATGTCCGTGACAGTCACCTTGATCCGAGACGGCCAATTGAGACGCCGGTCGTTCTTGCAAGGGACAGCTCAGAGGTAGAACTCATGTGCGGCTTTCGCCACCCTCAGGCAATCTCCGACACCTCCTGACCGCACGGTTCCATCACGGATGAACCGACTTTCTTCTAGTATGCCCAGGGGACCCTTCAGAACTCGCCATTCCAATAACAATGGTAGAGGCAATACAGCCAAACCTCCGCTCACCCACTGCAAGTATCATACATCACCTCTCTCTGCGATTTCGCCCGCTGATTAGAACTTCCCTCAAAGTCCTATCGCTTCCCATTGTCAGTTTCAGGTCGTTACCGCTGAGTCATCGTCACTGAAGCAGCTGCCTTCAGGGTCATCATGAATCACTTCAAAAATCAGTGTCTTCCTTTACGAGCGGACTGTTGGAAACGACGCCAATGGTACCTGGTCTTGATCGGACGATCGTGATTCCTCCGCGTCGGCTACATCTGACGCTGGGAGTGATGTCGCTCGAAGACTCTAGCAACGCGTTTGGAAGTCAAGCAATCAATTCAGGGAAGACCCTCTCGGAAGCGCTATCACTTTTGTCCTCACTCCGACCACGAGTCTCAGAGCTCCTATGCGGCGCTTCTCTTAAAGTCCCTCTTCAAATGATGGACATCATGCCGCCAGATGGTGGGGATCCAGACAAGGCACATGTCCTTTGGTTTGGACCCTCGCCTCAGAATGAAGATGCACGACGGCTACGGGAAGTCGGTGGTGAGTGGTAGTGTGGCAGGAATTACTTTTGTTCCGCTAATGACTTGGTAGAGATGGTGAACAAGACATTTAGAGAAGCAGGTTTCATCACAGACCGTCGGCCCCTCAAGGTTCGTTTCATGTTCTATTTCTTTCTTGCCCATGGATGAGAGCGCTTTCCATCAGCTACACTGCACGATCCTCAATACGACCTATCGCCGACCCAGGGGAAGGGGACTGCGACAGCCATTCTCGTACAGGTCTCTGCTCGGGTCGCCTGCTGCACAGTCTTTCCTGTCGGATCCACGAGCAGAGCCTGACTTGCGCCGGCCTGTGAAAGTGGAATTCGGAACATGGTATGTGGACGAAATCCAGATATGCAAAATGGGTAGCTACGGGCCCGAGGGTGAGTATGAGAGCTGTGGAGGGCTGGTACTCGGCCGGCCACAGCCCATGTAAGGCGTAGGTACTACTTCTATGTATTAGTAGCCGGGAGAAGAACCATACGGAGGCTGTACGGCATGGCGGCACAGGTGTGGCACAGCCTGCCCGATGTGTGACGGATTGAAAGAGCGATTAAAAGACCGCCTTGTATCGTCGTGCGACTTCTTGTCTCGCTCAACACCATCACCTCCAACAGCGCCCGCTCTACGAACAACGTCCTACTTTCTACGTTCCCATAATGTCTGAAATCAGGAGGAAGCTTGTCATCGTCGGTGATGGTGCTTGTGGAAAGGTCTATCTCTTGTTCCATCCGTCACCAACATTCGTTCTGATTTCGGTTCTAGACTTGTCTGTTGATAGTTTTCTCTAAAGGAACATTCCCTGAGGTATTTTCTTGTTCCTCCCTTCCCTTCACCGTATTCTGACCTTTGTTGTCTTTATTTTTTCAGGTCTATGTTCCTACCGTCTTTGAGAACTACGTGGCGGATGTCGAGGTTGACGGCAAGCACGTTGAGCTGGCGCTATGGGATACTGCCGGTCAAGAAGACTACGACCGGCTCCGGCCTCTCAGCTACCCCGACTCTCACGTCATTCTAATCTGTTTCGCCGTCGACTCTCCGGATTCGTTGGACAACGTACAGGAAAAGGTCTGTAGCCCACCTAACCCCCTTTTCATCCCTCCTAAGACCACCTCCTATTACAGTGGATCTCGGAGGTCATGCACTTTTGCGCTGGTTTGCCTATCATCCTTGTTGGTTGCAAGAAGGACCTTCGACGTGATCCTAGGGTAATTGAGGAGCTCAGGAGGACAAGCCAGCGTCCTGTTACCCCCGAGGAGGTGAATTGCCATAGCTAAATTCTACTCTCATTTGTTAACCTGTTGATGTGCCACAGGGTATGGCTGTAGCCAACAAGATTGGGGCGAAGCACTACCTCGAGTGCTCAGCACGAACGGGAGAGGGTGTTCGCGAGGTCTTCCAGTACGCTACTCGGGCTGCGCTTCTTAGTCGGCCCAAGAACAACAAGAAACACCACTGCGTGGTCTTGTAGATTACTCGCTAGGACGACCCTTCATTCTATCCTAAACGCCGATGTCGCTTCGCCTCCTGTCTCCTCGATTTTCCGAGTCCAGAGTCCATACCCTCCACGACTAGTATTCTGCAATCTTCATGATCTGACCTCTTTAATTTCATGGTTGTGAATTTCGTCTTTTTTCAGTCGCTATCGTCCGTCGCGTCAATATGAGTCCGTTTGAGGTGTTTGAGTGTTGTGTGGTACTGTTTGAGTTGTTTTGCCGGTTGCCATCGTCGGGGCGTGGAAGTATTCCGCAGCATCCAATTCTTGCCGGATAACGTGAATGAATTCATGGCTTGTAAAGAAAGTCTAGAATCCGACGCGCGGCTAACTTTCAAAAGTTGATTATCGCCATGCAACATGACATGGTCACCGTTGTCCAACAAAACGGACACGCGAGCGATGTCGTTGAGAGTCACATCTTCAGATACGGACGGTCTCTGTCCTGCATCGACCCACTCGGCTCGTTCAGATATCATGGGTCATGACGACCGGCACAGATTGACATCTAGGCCCGGCCAAGGTTGCTGCTTTGCTGGCGACGTCAGTGACGAATCCGCGTACACATACGCCCACTCCGTGATGCGGCAACCACGAAGCCCAAGCCAAGCCAGCTTGGTTGCACAGCTTTAGCATGCGCACGCTCAGACCCGGGAACGACAAGGAAAACGTTGTTTGGCTGAGCCACACGACCGAGTTCCTGCCGAAGAATGCAGCGGCGCCATCAAAAGGCTTGTCACGCTCCCAAGAGTCTATCCGGTCCCACGGGACCGGGTAGGCACTGCCCTTTGTTATGCCATGGACGCGTTCAGTCCCCGTCGTTTGGACGCAACTGTCAATCTCAATCTCACCCTCCGGAGACGCGTGCCCAGCGTGTGACCCGATTTTCAATTTGTAGTTTTCCCCGGAACTTGGGGGAGGGGGGGGGAGATACCTAGCGAGGTATGGCTTTCCGTTTCTTTTTTTTGTATAACGATCAGTGCCTGACTCGGAATACGGGGTAATCACTGCGATGCGACGACGGGTATGATGGACAAGGCAATTCATATGACCAAAGCCAGGCGTTGGCCTCGCGTTGCGTGCCTTGATCGTCCTGGGCTGCCAAGGCTCGTGCAGTGCTCTCTGCACCAAAATATATACATGAAGGTGTTGGCGGCATCCGGCTGACGTGCGCGGACGGTGAACTGTCCTTCAAAGAGGCGATTTGCGCCCTGCGTCAGGGTCATCAAACACTGCTGAACGCTCGGCACTGTCGCTCAAGCTCGGAAATGAAGCACTGATTCGGCCATGTGGTGCAGGCATCGCGAGTTATGGCGATTCATAGTCTAATGAAGCGTTTCTTGGGATCAGGATCGGGAGTGTAAGCAGCCCCAGCTGACGGGACGTATCAGCGTCCAAGGTTCATTAACATGACGACTGGTCCGGATGCCCACCGAGAATCAGGCCTCCGAGGGTGCTCCCGATCAGTGACGGGGCCTTGTCCGCGATATCCGGAGGCCCAGGAGAAATCGCTTGCCAAGTTGTACCTTTACCCTTGATCTGCGTCTTCAGGAGCAAGCCGAAAGGACAGCTCTTCCCATCTTCGTTCGCCCTGGTGTCGAGATTCTAGTAAGATTCATTTCCGTAGAGTTCGGAAGATGCCGAGATGATGAATCGAATCTATCTTTGCATTTATAGGTGTCTACAAATGCATAGAGATACTTGTACGGACCATCATTGGCACCTGTCGTTTATGACTTACCGTATAGGCAAGCGCACGTTTCCAACAGAGCACGTGTCACTTTTGAGAGATGGCGAGAGAGATGGCTTCGATAAACGCGCGGGACATAAACGGGGCACAGAATTGAGGCGGATGATTATCATTTTCAGGGGGGAATGGTCCAGGACTGGCTAGATAGCAGTCGTTCAAGCTCAAGTTCAGGTCTAGAGCGTCGTGACACAGCAAGACACAGCCCAACATCCAGGTCCGTCTTAATCCGAAATAGGCACCGTGGAGCACACCACACCACACCATGATCGACTATTTTAACGGGTACTCATCCCCTCAATGTATCTCCTAACATCACGCGCACCTCTGCACACTGCACCTTCCCGTCTTCTCATTTAACTCTGATCTCCCAGATGATCATTGTGCCATAAAATCAGGCCATTCAGATATCGACCTTGACACCGTCTACACCGTCCTCGAAGATGATCCGTTTCGAGGGCATGGCACAAGAGGTCATGGAGGCCATGTGCACCCCCATGCACAAGATCCTACCCACCCATTATCCGAATTCAACGTCCCCGACCATCCACTCCGTCAGTCAAACACTGCCGAACATACCATCTGGATCCCTCTTTCTTGGATCCATGTCTGCCACCATGGACCGCGAGCTGCTCAAAAGCCAACATATCACACACGTCGTACAGGTCCTTGATGCGCCATGGGTCCCGATATCAGAGAAAGATGGCTTTCGATGTCTCAGGATTGACATTCACGACAAGCCCACCACTGATATAAAACCCTATCTCGAAGGCGCGTGCCAATACATCGCGAGCGCGCTCGCCAGTGGCGGCAATGTTCTCGTTCATTGCCAGCAGGTGCGTCCCAGCGACACCGAACTCGGACACGAGTGCTGAGACGGTGGCTCTGATATTTAGGGTATTTCCCGATCACCTGCTATCGTCATTGCTTACCTCATCCATAATCTCGGGATGTCATACGATCAGGCCCATGCACTCGTTAAACGTCATCGGCCCTGTATCAATCCCAATCCCGGCTTCGTGGCAGCGCTCCGCGCCTGGGAAAGCAAGTGGCGCGCTACAGCTCCACCTCCTCCCCCGCACTTTCGACGCGCCAACACGTCCTATGTGTCAATGGGAAGTGGGAACGGCACCACCCAGAGCGAGGCGATCCTCTCACATCCTCCGTTTGCCAGGGGCACGAGCTACTCTTCCTAATTTAAGGGGTCTTGTCCATCCCGACACCCGACGGCAGCCAAGCGGCATCTCGGCATGACCCACTGATCATCAACTTTTATTGTATACACGTTCCACGGATCATGCGCACGTCGTGTATACCCTCAGCAGACAAACAAGTGGCAAGAAAATCCTCGTCCTTTCCTTCGTCTTCGTTCATAACTTTTTGGTTTCTGCGTCGCTTTCGGTCTGGGATTATTTATGGCAGCAGACATTAAGCATACCTGTGAGCTTTCGTCGCTTAACATGTCGATCGGTTGGTTTCGGACAGAGTCTGTACGCTTTATGCATCTACTTATATATCTACCCACATACATGAAGCTGGAAGCCCATCAAAATGACCGAGAATATTTGCCGTCGTTATTTATGCAAAAAATGTCATGGTCTCAAATTTCACGACAGTTTTTTTTTTTTTTTTTTTTGGGATGTATAGCTACAAAGTGTACGGTGCGCCACACCGTTCAACATCTTTCCATACGATCAAATAACGCTGCGGATTTGCCTCATGAATGTCCCAGTCCGGGGTGCCGGTAATTCCCAGTGCTCGTAATAAGCTGATCAACTCTATCCACCTTATCCACACGATTATCCATCCATTCACCGTTTTGGTCGGACTAGCGCCAAGACTGTACCTTGCCTTTAGAGTTGGCGAGGTCTAATCCTCCTCATGTTTTCCGCAGGATGGAGAGCCTCCAACACTCCACTGCAACTTGACCAGCGCTACTTTGTTACAAGTCGCGCAAACTATCAAAGTAGGTTACCGAATCAAACACAGCGAGCAGCGTGGGCACGTTCCGATAACAGTTATCGCAACGGTACGATTCCACTCCGTTCTTCGGACTTTCAGGACTCGGGACCCTCTTGATCCGCGGACGACGACGACGACGACGACGACCGGGATCTTCATTCAAGTTGGCCTGATGGGTATGCGGTATCAAATACCTTTCGTCGTATCGTTATCGTATTCCATATTCCTCAGCTAGCTGCAATTCGAGGTGTGTCCAAAGAAAAAAAAATACAAATGGCGGTTTACCCTGACCGTCCTTGTTGTTGCGCGTGACTTGCCATCCGTTGGGCGTGCTCTGACTTTTTTTTTTTTTTGTGGGGGGACGGGATGAATCGCTCGACCACAACGTAGACTGTCAAAGAGATCTGACGTCGGGTTCCAAGTACGACGCGGGTTGTAGATGCTTAGCGAGAGGAGGTCTTGGTCATAACACCACCCGACGATGAGCGTGTGTGGATAGTAGTGGCCGAGGTATGTACAACAAGACAAACACGACCATCACGTCGATCGATCATCTTCAGGCGTCAAGGAACTCCGTCAGTATACAGCGAACAACGTACCGGTACATACCTATGTACGAAGAACGACGGATGTAGAAACGCACACGCACACTGGACGACGCCTCTTACAGGATCCGAGTAAAGCTCGTTCCATCCTTTCAAGCCGACGACTCGACTGGCTGTGTCACGCTTTTGGGTATGGTGGCGAATTGTATGCCAGACATCGAAAACGTGACGACTTCCTCCTGATTGTGGAGTGCGTCTCGTAGGTTGAACAGAACCCGCGAGGCAACTGCGCCGTGTAACACGCCTTGGAAACTAGGCACCATCCGGATGTGATCCTTGTCAAAGGGATGGTCAGAGAGCTGGACTCGGGAGCTTACGTTGTAAGTAGACCATTCCAGCCATCCTGGAGCTGGTACGATCACGTCAGTATCTGTGAAAAAACCAGCACGAAACACCCGACTGACTGGCAAGACAAAGAAGGTGATGTTGACGATCGACGTCACTGGTGGTGTCCATTTCCGTGATTAATAAGTAGCACCTTGGCCTTGGAGGAGTCACACACAGAAGATGGACAAGGTATAGACCATATTGCCCTGAGCGACGGCAGACACGAGCTTACCCTGGGTCCGAAAACCAGAGTGACGTAACATATACCCATGCAGGAGGGTCAGGGCGAGCACGACTGGCAGTGCAAGATTTGTGGTGACTACAAACACGTCGCCGCATTCAGCACTTACCAAGCTCAAAGAAGGCAGCGCTCGAAAACATTCCGACCGTGACCCGACTGAGGGTAGTTGCGAAGGCAGTTGTAACCGACGAGGTGGTCTCCTCGCAGATGGCCTCGAACTTGAGAGTGGTTGATATTGTGGAGCAGACGAACATCGCGATGCCGGCAGTCTAGCAAGTCGGAGGAGATAAGTTGCAGCGCCACTTTGATACGAAACCCTTGCCGACTTACGCCGTAAATGACTATAAGAGGCCGACAGATGTCTCTTCTATGACTCCACAACGCCATAGTTCGGATCAGGAGCAGTCCTTGGGTATAGCCGTGAGCGACACGTCGTCCCGTTCCATAAAGCGTCTAGCATACCCTCGGCGGCGAACATGCCCAAAAACAAAATGACTGGACGTGGTAAGTCCCGACCTTTTTATCGCCACAGAATCAAGTGTACTCACTTTCCGCAACTCTGTAGAGAGCGACGCACTACTGTGCATGAGTGCTTGAGTTAATGATAGACGGAATGACCTACCGTTGCCAGCGGGCGTGTCGGCACGGACACGTCTGCAGGACATGTTAGAATCCCTGATAAAGAGTGGAAGAGAACCCACTGTATAGCACACACATCGAGCCTATGATCGGGAAGAATCGTGTAGGAAAGTACAACACGTGCGTGATACCCCAGCCTTCTTTGTTGGTCATCAGGCGTACCTTTGACACAGAGCATGTAAGGATGGTGTGGGAAGGACTCGCATTCAGCGTACCTCTTCATCAAGAGTGAGGAGGTAGTCAAACGCCTGTGCTATCCATGAGAACCTCGGGTGCAGTCAGCGAAAAGGTGCGCGTACCCATATTGATATCGGGGCAACTTGCGAGGCATACAAAAGTGAACGCAGGATAAAGAACACGATCGTCGCACCATACCTCTGCAATACTGGACGAATATGAGTACAACCGAGGGATTATACTTTGACTACACGACACACCTTGATTATCTGCTGCTGAGTGAGCCACTGGATGTATGCAGGAGAAAGGGTTGCCATGGTGGAGGAGTCACCATGACGCGGGCTTGGATGCGGTGAGTTATATACCGCGCTTAAAGCTGTGGCACCAAGCCTTACTTGAGATGATCTCTTTAGATTATGCCAGATAACTGTCCACAGAAGGCAAGTAATAAGCACCCTGAGGACTTAAAGCGTCTGAAAGAGTTGTTGCCTCGGGGATCGAAACGATCAAGTCATCATTCATCTCAGTCATTCAGGATTGTGTGATTCAAGGAAATCCTACCATAGGAGCAAGATTGTATTGGACGAGTCTTGGGGTCGAGACAAAATAACTTGATACCAGGAGGGGCCCGCGTGACACTGCTTGGCAAAGCCAGCGAGAACGTCGGTAGTACTTAGAGCAGGTCACTACGATGGCAGTGTCGATTAATCAAGTAATTTTGAACTTGCACCGCCTCGTGAAACTGATTTCCCGCTCTTTCGTGGCTGGTTAATCTGATTCTCAAACAAGACGATCAACCGAGAGCCGTGACGGGAACATTTTCGAGGGCGACCTTCTTTGAAGTTGGCAAGTGCCGAATGCAGCGACACTGTTTCAAGTAGTCACCACACATCTCCCACTCTTCCTGCAAGGTGTGCAGTCCAGTGTACGTAGTCTTTGGCCGGCGCTCAGGAACTGTGGCTGGGGAAAAGGGGGAAAGGAGGGTCGATTTGTAATGTCGTATGTACAAACAAATCGGACGACCGACTATGAACGAAACATGGGGAGGTACGAGACGGAGTGGGCGACAGCGCGGAGAGCTGACCGGCTCCAAAACAACCTGGGCTGTAGTGAGCTGCTGGGGCGGGTGGGAAAAACCGCCTCGCAGGTCGACTGTAGGGGGGCCTAGGGTGCTCCGAAACCCGAAGGGAGGTGAGGTGGTCGAGGTTCTAAAGGGAGTGGAGGGAGGGTGAAAAATCAGCACAGAGCTCAGCTCTGGGGCAGGCCAGCCACGGTAGAGGGAAGTGGCGCAGAAGAAAGGAACGATGGTGCCACTTTCCGACGCTTGGCCGAAGACACCGTTCTGTGACTACCCTCGTGCCTTACTTCGTAACAGAACATCATACATTGTTCCATCCGTCGTTCTTCCTGGACATCCCATATTTCGACGGCCGAGTCCTGTCGAACAATCTCGGCCCCGAGGATCGCGACTGATACGATTGTCGTGATCGCCGTCTTACTGTACATCCCAAGGCTACTACGTCTCAGTATTCAGTGCTCTCGTCGGCGCGACCCGTCCTGATACGAGCCACTTGGCCGAACCTGATCGTCGATAGTGTAATGGCCTCCTCTCGCTGAGCACGTGCGTCTTTCAACCCGAACAAGATGCGAGATGCCATCACGCTGTGTAGCGCCATCTGCATTCTGCATTGTAATTAGAACCAGACGTCAGATCTTCTCGACAGTCTGCTCACTGGTCGAGCGATTCGTTCCGTCCGCCGGTATGCTGCTCAAAAAATCCCAATTTCTTCAGTTTATACACGCAAATGGGAAAAAGAGAGATCACAGACCACGAGGGCCTCTACGAGTATATTAGCAATCGTCATTGCTGAAAGGCGCAATCAATAGATGTAAAGGTCGGGACTATATCACGACGTACACAGGAGCGCGAGCGTATACATCAAGTTGCCTTCCCACAACAAGGTGAAAACCTTGGATGTATTATAGCCCGACGAAAGCTGGTACGCGCGGTACGCTGTCACGGCACACACCACTGGGCGTAGAAACCATCAATAAATCACTGTGGCGCCGATCGCTTGGTGGCCGGCTTGAAGCGAGAAAAAGGAACCTACCAAGTTCAAAGAGAGCGACGCCACTGATGCCAAACATGTCGTAGTCTTCGTCCATTGACAGACAGTCTATCACGACCACACTATATAAATCTGGATTAGCGGCTGAGGAGGGGAGGAGTAAGAGGGTGAATATCATTAGCAGTTTACTCTCGTCGAAGTACGCATAAACGCACCAAGTCCTACGCCAGCTGCAGAGATTCCGAAAAGGATGACGATGTAGGACACCAGCGCCTAGCCACGCACGGGTCAGCGGGGAACCCAGAAAGACTAGGTTAGCCAGACCACTCACGGAGAATGCGGCTATCAAGAATATCCGCATGGGCCAACAATGATACCATAGCGCTACCGTCCGGATACAAAGAAGTCCTTTGGAACAGTTTTAATACGTTGATGCGAATATCTGAAGGAAAGAATCTCGACCTTCTGTGGCTAGCATGGTGACGATAAAGACCACTACCAATGACAATGATGAGCTTACGATTGAAAGATGTCGGCACACTCTGGTAGCTCACCTCCTGTGGGCGCATACACTGTCTTGCACTGACATCCTATTAGCTGGCTTCGAGATAACTGTACTCCGTCATGGAGCCCACCTTGTATTCCTCCATAGGAGGTAGTGTAGATGCTGCTCACATTTAGAGGATATCAAGCACTCAGAAATACTTGTCGTTCTCACCGTAGATAGTCAGGGCACACCCAACGGCCGGGAGGTAACGCGCAATAATAAAGACCATCTGGGCAATTCTCCATCTGGACTTTTTCTTGGACTGCCAGAATTGCACCTAGTTGAGATAATGATGAGTCTGACGAACGAACTAGATGCCGGCCACAGATACCTCGTCTT
>JBBPNB010000877.1:0-11343 GCA_038090635.1 Rubroboletus satanas | reverse complement strand
TCGGTCAGTTATTTCAGCCATATGAAAATCTGACAGAGTTTATCCCAGAGGATTTGACTTGTTCAGAGTATTAGTCCTAGAGTGGGGTAGTGTTATGAAACCCCCTTTCTTCACACCATTTTCCTTCCTTTTCACTCACCTATTGGCATGCGACTCCGGAGTCATGTAACCCAGCATGTGCTCACATGACCAGTGACCTCTGGCACATAACCAGCACATGACCCAGATGTGTCGCGACACTGCATGTTGTGCATGCTCTCTCTTGCTGATCGGGAACAGCCACATTCCCCAAGCCATTATCCATGCCTGCTGCTGCAGTGTGCACAGCCAAGTAGACTGCTGATCTCATCTGAGTCAGCAGCACTCGTTCCTAGTGCGGCCTCCCCTCGCAGATTGCCAATGGGATCTCCTGATAGATCCCCTAGACTAAAAGAGGCAGAGATCAGATCCAGCATTACCAGCTTATTTCCCAATTGAGGGTCACAGCCCATAGAAGCAGGGGTATAAATAGTGGCTCCGCTTTAACACCTCTTTCCTTAGTTTGCTCCACTTATATCTACAGCAGGATCTTTGCACCTCAAAGCTCTTCTAGATATTAAGGCAACTCCATCAGCTTCTTTCATTAAACCTTCACCAGGCCTAGTGTATGCCTGCAAGTTAGTCTCTGGTCCCGTAGTGGTCGTCTTTTGAGACATCAGACTCTGTGGTGTTGCTCCCACAACAGAATGTATCGTTCATATTCACCTTCATATATGAGAAGAACACATGTGCTTTATAATACTCCTGTAGCAGATCCATCCCACATCCAATATCTTGAGGTTGATAGTGGTGATGAATATATGAATCAGTCAGACACTGCTAGACATTGTTACTATCCCTCTTACTATGAATAACCTCTGTTAGTACCTTTGTAACTATGCTTAGGCTCCTCAATTAGATGAAAGATATTGCCTTGCTCTCATTTGGGTATAATCCTTTAAGATGATAATGACTAGGAATATAATAGCATGGTATGGGTGCCTGGTGGGAATGAGGATGGGTTGACACACAAATAGCCACACACACAGTCCAGTACCCATTTGCATATGTCAAAAATACTTAGCATGGGTGTTATAGCATCTACACCTGCTTTATCACTCATCTGTGTGCTTATCCCAAGTACCCTCCATCCTCACTGAATTCCACAGTCAAATTACCCCATTTCATAGCATATACCTTGCACAGGATGAAGCTCCATTCCTTGCTAACCTGTATCACTCATAGCATATGCTTTGTGTCACTCAGGTCTACTGTTCCTATCCCTCAGGCACACTGAAGTACTCTCCACTAGGCAAGATCCATTTTATGGCTATAAGCAGATGTCACAGGTATGTACCCAGTTCATCGCTCATCTGTTTGCTTGTTCCAAGTACCCTCTATCCTTATCAAATTCCACAGTCAAATTACCACATTTCATAGCATATGCTTTGTATCACTCAGATCTGCTGTTGCTATCCCTCAGGCACACTGAAGTACTCTCCACTAGGCAATATTCATGTTATGGCTATAAGCAGCTGTCATGGGTATGCACCCAGTTCACCACCCATCTCTTTGCTTATTCCAAGTACTCTCTATCCTTACTGAATTCCACAGTCAAATTACCACATGTCAGAGCATTCACTCACATGTCTTTTGTTAGATTCATTTTTTATTTGTGTCCCTGCTAGTACTTCTTACTAATTCATCTACATACATCCAACAAATTTTGAGAATTCCCACATCCACCTCCAGCAACCCTTGGGAATTCCCATATTTATTACCAGTGACCTTTAGGAATTCCCACATCCATCTCCAGCAATCTTTCGGAATTCCCATGTCTATCTCTAGTAACCTTTGGGAATTCCCATGTTCAGCTCTAGCAATATTTGGGAAGTCCCATGTCTATCTCCAGTGATTTTGGGAATTCCCATGTTCAGCTCTAGCAATCTTTGGGAAGTCCCATGTCTATCTCCAGTGATCTTTGGGAATTTCCATATCCACCTCCAGCAATCTTGGAAATTCCCATGTCTATCTCCAGTGATCTTTGGGAATTCCCATATTCATCTCCAGCAATCTTTTGGAATTTCCACATTCACCTTCATTGACCTTTGGGAATTCCCACATCCACCTCCAGCAATCCTGGGAATTCCCATATCTATCTCCATTGATCTTTGGGAATTCCCACATCCACTCCTAGGAATTCCCATACCCACCTTCAATGATCTTTGGGAATGCCCACATCTATCTCTAGCAACCTTTGGTAATTCTCAACATCCACCTTCAACTACATTGATGAATTCCAACAGTGTCTTGGGAACTTCCATATCCACCTCATAGCATTTGGGAGATTTTCACAGTCAACACCCAGAACATTTGGACACACTTCCTGGTCTTACAAAAACAGTGAATGCCCACAGTAGTGTACATGGTACTATATATGATTGGGCAACCATCTTTACCTTCTCCCTATTTTGCATTATTCAATTTTCCTCCCCTATATGACCTGTCTATCCTGATTTCAGGCAAATATTTCACTATTGTATTTTAAGAAATCCCATCTGAAGCATGCTTAGATAGCATAAATATATTATATTTGCAATACAATACAAGTCTATCAGAACTCCTAATACCCCACTTATGTGGGAAATTCCCAATTCCCTTGGGAACAGCTTTGGGAAAACCATCAAGTTGTTTAACAAAAGCAATTTGCTCTTGTTTTTTGATAATTTACAACCCATAAACACCCCAGAATATCTGGTTGTCTCACCAAGGCCCTTGGTCACTTCCTTTGCCCATGGTTTGGGGAATTTCCAGCCCATAGGCACCTCTTAGGTCTAACCATGTAGAGAGAAAGATAGACCTAAGAGGTCACCACCAAACCCCCCAGTTATAGATTCAGACAATGAAGATGAGATGAGAAAAATCAAGACAGCCCTGCCCAATGACTTCTCTGAAGAATCTCAGAATGCCAACCATTGGCTACTTGCCATGAATGGATACTTTCTCCTCCATGCAGACAAGTATGATAACCAGGCAAAATGTTTTTTCCTGCTCAACCATATGAACAAAGGCCAAGAAAAGGCTTTTGCAGAGACTTGACTTACTGTTGTGGAAGCAATGCCATAGAGTCTGAGATGACATTACCATCGACCACTATGGGGACCAGAGACTATCTTGCAGGCATACACAAGTGCCTGGCAGGGGTGGGAATAGAAGAGTAATGGAGTTGCCTTAATATCAAGAAGATTGTCGAGGAGCAATGATCCTGCTGTTGATACAAGTGGACTAAACTAAGGAAATAGGCTATAGAGTGGGGCCCCTTATATAGTATGCTTCTATGGGCAGTGCCTCCTAATCTGGTAGCCTCCGATCCTATTGTCCACCTGTTTAGTCTAACAGCTATCACCAATGGAAGATTCCAGTGATGGAATCAGATGAAGAGGCTGTGCCTGATGGTGGACACAGCCAATCAATGATTGGAATGATCCATTCAGAGAGATCCACTTGGCTGTGCATACAGCAGCAGCAAGGCTGGATCTGGCCGAGCATGGAAAGTGCCGGAAGACAGGAGAGTCTGAGCATCGGGTGTTGCTGGAGAGTGTACTCAACAGAGTACACATCTGGGTCACATGGTTGGTCATGTGACCACAACATCACGTGCTGCAAAGGTGAGAAAGTGAGAGAACAATGGAAAATGGTGAGGAGAAAAGGGATTTTCATAACACTTACCAGAATAACTGATATGGTGTATCCAGCTGCTGACCGGACATTCACCAAAATCAAAGATGCCTTCAAGATTACCTTCGCTTTCTATGACATTGCTGCCTCTGCCCATATAGAAATCTCTAGGCTCTGGCAAGAGGGAACAGATCCAAGAGGATTCAAGAAGTACATCTTAAACTTCTTAGTATTGGCTGTTCACTCAAAAGTTTCTGATATCAATCCCCTGACCAAATGGTTCCTTGGAGGACTCTCTCCTACCATCTTCATCCAGCTCACCATGAGTGGAATGCTTCAGGAAGCCACTACTATGGAGGAGATTTTTACCAAAGCTGCAGAGATAGAAGGAAACATCAAGAGAGTCTGGAGCCTCAACCGAGGAACCCCACTCCAGTACTCAGCAGGACAGAAACCTCCTCACTACAGTGGAGATGGAGGACAATCCCTGTCATACCATGCAAAGGACCATAACACTATGGACATTTCCAAGATTAATTTGACCCCAGTGAAACAGGCTAGGTGCATGAGAGAAAGAAAATGCTTCGTATGCAAGAAGGAAGGCTGTTCTATCCGGAATCATCCTGGATATACCCCAAGCAGAAGAACCACTCAGAGGAGCGCTACAATTAAAGTTGTGGACATGCTGCCTAATGACTCTGACCCTCTGAGGAGGAAGCCAGAATCTTATCAGATTTGATGATGACTCTGGCACATTTACCGACTTCATTAGTGCTATCCAGAGCACCAAGGATCCTGAAGTCACAGCAAAGAAACTCCAGAAAACATGCTTCAGAACCTTTAAGAAGAATATCTCTGAGCATACCAAGAAGGTCTTTGAGGAAGGCAATCTCACTCAGAGATCAAAGACAAGATGGTGACAGATGAGCTTATTTAAACACTTGTTGTGCAAGTGCATCACCCAGGTAGTAAATGGTTAGATGGGCTAGGATCAGATGGTAAGCCCACAGTGGATTTTTAGATCAGAGAAATGCCCCAGCATTGTTATCTCCAATTACCCTTGCCCCTGTATTTATTTCCAGCTGAAATATAAAGACTATTTATCTCTGTTACAACCCTACTGCCAGCCTACTCCTACTCTTATCAATCACCCTGCTATGATAAACCATTATTGCTTCCCTGTTGTGGATGTTACAACTAGTGATGGCCCCCTTTTATTTTCACCAACTCCTGAGCACCCACTCACTCACTCCTTGGGAAGGGAGCTCCTCCACGACATCTGCAACCTAGAAAGTGGAGAACTCATTCCAGAAGACCTCTGGAATGAGTTCATGGCTGACGATCTGTTCAAACCTTAGAGAAGAGACTCCCCAGGGAAACCCCTCAGACCCTTATGTAATATTTCCTTTCTCGTCTCATTCCCCTTATGGACACCCTTTCATTTCGGCATCACCCTACTGCGCGATGCCTCGTGTTCCCATTCCACAGACAAGATCTGATCTCCCAATCATATCTTCCTCTTTAGGTGCTGTCCTAATATAGGTAGTAGAAGCCTCCCCTTAACTACCTAGTTAGTATTTAAGTTAAGACCCCACTGTACACTTCTTTTCCCTCAATCTCAATCTGTGCCATTCTCCGTGACAGACTTGATTCATCTCAGGGTCTGATCGCCCCCTACTTCTTTCTTTCATTTTGCCAGAAGGCTAAACTCAGTCAACACGTCTAGTGATCAGTCATAGCCAGATACCTGGGGGGTATCTTAGTACCTATGCCTTGAACCTAGAAGGGTACTGTCCCCTAGGCCTAGTACCACCCATTGGGAGCCAGTGTGCTTGACCTTCTGGTGAAGGGCTCCTCCATTAACTCAGAGTGACTACATGGACGGGCCCACATATACGCCAGGCTTGTGTAGGCGCTCCAGAGGGAGAAGGCTAGTGCACAAGATCTCAGCCGATCACTGTTCTTGAATATCTGGCTCTCTCCTTGTTGAAGGGTTCCCATTCCCTTTCATCAATACGTGTTGATGACCACCCCTCTCAACACTCATCTTCCCAAGCTAATAGGGAAGCTTCGCCAGCATACCACTGGTTTGAGTTTGTTATGGACTTGCGTAACAGTGGACAAGTAATATCACTACTTTGGACCACGTTTCAGTTCCTGTGTTGATTTCCCAATTAACACAGCTCTTCTTCCTTGTTTCACCTTGATGTTTCACCTTGGCAGTTTTACTGCCTCCTTTGTTGTTACCATTTGACCAGTTTCTTTTAATTCCTTTACAAACCACACTGCCTCTTTGATCTGATTGCCTCATGGCACACCTGCCAGCTTCCATGAGGCTTGTTCTTGATCTAGATAGTACACCACTGCACATAGCTTGGTCTATGCACAGTCCTGTAACATATAAAACCCCTACATTGTAGCACTTAGCTCCCTAGCTAGTTCTACACAATATACCGTGTATCTTCTGGCATCCCAGTTAAGACTTCTAAGTCTTCAGGCTACTTCAGACAGCCTGCTACTAGTTCCTTGTACACTTCACCTTCGGTCCAGAACCTATGGTACAGTAGTGTCATAACAATCTCCCTGTTTCAGTCTGAAAAGATATGGGCAAAATTGTCAGACTGACCACTCATCTTGACACAGGAGGATCTGGATGTTTTATCAATAAAATGCCCGTCATAGTGTATGGCCTCCAGAGGGAGGATATTGCCTATCTGATCCAACCTTGGAATGTGAATGGAACATTGAACTGTGCTGGCATCATCACCCAGCAAGTGTGACTTCTCATGGACTACCAAGGAGGCAAGGAGATGAGGACTTTCCTCATCACAGATTTAGGAGGAAAGGAGGACATCATCCTTGGACTCCCATGGATGCAGGCTGTATGCCTGGAAATAGATTGGAAGACCAGGAACATCACCATTACTCTGGAATGGCTTAATGATCCAAATGCAGATCACTCTGATGTGGAAAAGAACCAGTATCTGATCTGGTATATGGACAACCACCTTGTCACAGACCCTATGAAGATGACCTCCAAGAGGCCTTCAAAATGTGGAACTTGGAACAGATTTGCCAATTCTGGCTCAAATTGGAAGGATGGCTCCTAGAACAAATTGTTGGGAAAGTAACCCTTTCCACTCAGTTAGCTGGCTCTGAGGAGAAAGCTAAAGTCACACTGCCAAGTATGTACTCAGACTATGTAGATGTCTTCTCTGAAAAGAAGGACATCACTCACTTGCCACCTAGCAGGTTGTATGACCACAGGATAGACCTTAAGGAGTCTTTCATTCCCAGATAGTCAAAGATTCACCTGCTCAATCCAAAGGAGCAACTAGCCTGCAAAGAGTTCATTGAAGGACATCTGAAATCAGGGAAGATTGTCCCCTCAAAATCCCTGCAAGCTGCCTCTTTCTGTTTCATCAATAAGAAAGATGGGAAGCTATGACCCTACCAAGACTACCAGTATCTAAATGAACACACAATCAAGAATACGTACAGTGACCTCAAAAACCCTTTCCATGTTGGCCACCAATGCAGTGTATGAAGTGTACTGCCAGACAGCGTGGGAATGTTGCTTAGCTTTGGTGGAGTTATAGATAGTATGTACGCTTGGCTACACAATCGCTCCCTAGGTCATGTGATTTGGTTCACAGGCTATAGAGATATAGTCAATTCAAAACAGTAATACCATGGAAAGAGTTTTTGAGCTTTTGAATTGTGAAGTGGGATCTCAGTCATATTGTAGTATAATTGCCATTGTTTGTTAGCACAAACAAAGACATACATATAAATAGTATCTCTGAGTTTAAAAAAGCTCCCACACTTCTTGATTCTCAACCACCATCATGGTTAGATCCCTTTCTCTTATTCAACAAAACATCATTCTCTCTTTGCTTGATTCTGGCCATTCTGGTGAAGCCATTGCCAAGCAAACTGGTGTCAGCCCTTCTGCCATATCCAAACTTCATTCAAAAGAGCATTCTGGCCTTTTTAAAGCTGTTGGAGGTTGTCTCTCCAAGCTTTCTCCTACCAATATTCATCATGCCCAACATCTTATTACCTCTGGAAAGGCTGAAAATGCTGTCCAAGTGAC
Source organism: Rubroboletus satanas (assembly GCA_038090635.1). Taxonomy (NCBI): domain Eukaryota; kingdom Fungi; phylum Basidiomycota; class Agaricomycetes; order Boletales; family Boletaceae; genus Rubroboletus; species Rubroboletus satanas. The sequence goes on along the minus strand of JBBPNB010000877.1, from coordinate 3,551 downwards.
CAGATCACTTACCAACATCATCAACCAACCTCTCTCTGCCAGTACTGTCTGCCTCCACTTGAAGAAAGCTGGTATGAAAGCTGTAGTCAAGTCCAAATGCCCTATTCTCTCTGCTAGGCATCACAAAGCTTGTTTGGATTTTGCCTATGCTCATAAGGACTGGACTATAGAGGACTGGAAGAAGGTAGAATGGTCTGATGAGATCAAAATCAATCGCCTGAGGTCAGATGGACGCAAATGGGCATGGAAAAGGGCAGGTGAGGACCTTAGTGATCAGCTGGTGTAGGGAACCCTCAAGTTTAAAGGAGGTTCTCTCATGATGTGGGGTTGTATGACTTGGGAGGGAGTTGGTTTTGCTACCAAGATTAATGATAGGATGGATGGAGACCTCTACTGTCAAATTTTGAAGAATGAACTCCAACAAACCCTGGAGTATTATGGTCTCAATCCTCCTGATATCATTTTTCAGCAGGACAATGACCTCAAGCATACCTGCAGGCTGGTCAAGAATTGGCTAGAGGAACAGGAATTCAATACTATGGTGTGGCCTACACAATCCCCTGACCTAAACCCTATTGAACATCTCTGGGGTTGTCTCAAGAGAAGGCTCGCAGAGCATGAAAACCCCCCTAGTGGAATTTATGAATTGTGGGAAAGGGTTCAAGTGGAATGGGATAGGATACCAGTTGAGGAGTGTCAGAAGTTCATTGAAAGTATGCCTAGAAGGGTTCAGGCAGTGGTTAAAGCAAAAGGAGGCTATACCAAGTACTGATAATGTTCAAATACTCTTTTTCATTTAAAAGCTCAAAATCCCTTTCCATGGTATTACTGTTTTGAATTGACTATATCTTTATAGCCTGTGAATCAAATCACATGACCTAAGGAGCAATCTTGTAGCCAAGAGTATGTACTATTTAAAACTCCACCAAAGCTAAGTGAAATTCCCACAGTGTTTGGCAGTGCACTTTGTGCACTGCCATAAGGGTTAGTATGGAAAGAGTTTTTGAGGTCACTGTACCTTCAGAGACAGTCTCAACTGGAATGTATTCCCAGAACCACCTGAAGCCTTGGATCTATCTGAGAACATGGACATTCTCAAAGACATCATGGATGGACCTGCCTGGCCTTTATTTCATTTCCTTCATAGCCTCGCAGATCACTGATTGGACTAACCCGATCATTGATCAGAAGATCCCTTTGGATCATTCCCTTAACTTATAGGATCCGTGATCCATTCATATCAGTAGCTATTTCCAGACTTATCCCTCTTCAAGATATATCTCTGGCTATATATTAGTATTTCTAGGTATACTCCATCATTACATAAGCCAGCTATCCAGTACTATATAAGGCCTGCTTCTTTTCATGTAACTCTAACCTTGATCTATGCCTACCTGCCTAATATCTTGTTCCTTTCAAAGCTGGCCCTTCAGCATTTGATTGAACTTATCCACTTCATCATTCTTCTGCTTCTTTTGCTTCAACTTTGATCAATGGATCAAGTCACTCGTCGTCACTTGTCCTTTTGAAGGGGGAGAGCCCCTGTCCACCCAGCAAATGGTATGAAGCCCAGTTTCTGCTTGGTGCAGCTTGAGTCCTGTAGCAGGAGACCTTGCTTGCAGCATACAGTATCAAGCCTGGTTGCTGTAGTGTCTGTCTTGCGTCCTTTGTCAGGAGCAAGTTGTTATGCACTCACGTAACAAAAGATCAAGGTTATGCTCAACAGTCGTATTGACACTGTCGCATCCCCTTCACCACCATTTGTCGAATCAACCTCTCCAATTACCAACACACACCCAAGGAAGAAGACACCCCCTCTTTCAGGTCCTTTCATAGAATCTCAGGAGGATTGTCCAGAACCCCTCCTCCTCCTCCTCCTCTCAAACCACAGTTCTGTCCTTTCCCAGACTCCTCAGCCCTATCTCTCACAACCCGTGTTCCCTCTACTGCTCACCACTCTCAGTCTGAGACCCAATTGGATGCTCCTTCCCCTATCACTAGGGAAGATAGAGATGTAGAATGCTGGGCAGCCCAAAGAGCCAAAATAGTCGTACAAAACCCTACTCCTGTTCAGGAACCACCTGAGGAGAGCGAAGAGGATTTTTTCAACAGATTACCCTCTGGACTGGGATCCCCTAACCCACCTGATGACCCAGACCCACTGAACTCTCCATTTATAGATTCAGACAACAAAGACAAGATGGGATAAATCAAGGCAGCCTTGCTCGATGGCTTCTCCGGAGAACCTCAGGATGCCAATCATTGGCTACTTGCCATGGAAGGATATTTCCTCCTCCATGCGGACAAGTATGATGACCAGGCGAAGTGTTTTATCCTGCTCAATCATATGAACAAAGGCTGAGGAAAGGCCTTTGCCAAAACTTGGCTCACCAGGATAACTGATGTGGCATACACGGCCATCAACCGGACATTTGCCAAGATCAGGGATGCCTTCAAGATCACCTTTTCTCCCTATGATATTGCCACCTCAGCCCAAGTTGAACTCTCTGAGCTCTGACAAGAACAGACAGACCCCAGAGGATTTGAGAAGTACATCTCAAACTTCTCAGTTCTGGCTGTCTGGTCCAAGGTCTCTGACATCAATGCCCTCACTAAATGGTTTCTCTGAGGACTCTCTCCCACCATCTCTACCCAGCTCACCATGAGCGGATCCTCCAGAAGGCCACCACCATGGAGATTGAGGGAACTATCAAGAGAGTCTGGAGCCTTAACTGGGGAACTCCACCCAGATATTCTGCTGGGGCAAAACCTCCTTGCTATGGAGGACATGGACGATAACCCCCATCCTATTTGGGAAGAGACCCCAATACCATGGACATTTCCAAGATCAATTTGTTCCCAGCCAAACAGGCAAGATGTATGTGGAAAGGAAGGTGCTTTGTATGAAAGAAGGAAGGCTGTTCCATGAGGAAACACCCTGGGTATATGCCAAGCTGAAGAACTGCTCAGAGGAGTGCTTCAATCAGAGTCATGGACACACTGTTCACTGAACCCTCAGAGGAGGAAGTCCAGGACCTTATCAAATTCGATGAAGACTCTGGCATGTTCACCAACTTCATTAGTGTCATTCGAGGCACTCCAGAACTGGAAGTCACCATGAAGGAACTCTGGGAGATGTTTCCAGGAACCTTCAAGAAGACTGACCCTGAGCACGTCAAGAAAGTCTGCAAAGAAGGCAACCTCGCTCAGCAGATCAAGGAAGGAACCATAACAGACGACTACATCAGGACACTCATTGCGCAGGTTCACCATCCAAGTAGTAAATGGATAAGTGGGCTCGGACCAGATGGTAAGCCCACTGCAGATTTTTAGATTGGAGAAATTGTTACAAACCAATGGTCTGGCGCTGCTCCCTAAATCCTTATCCTACACTCCGCGGTTACCGTTTTATTTCATTCTCTTTCCCAACCGTGTGGACAGGCATTCCGCTCCTATGGACCACCGTTTCCTTTCCTGGTTGATCTCTTCAGATCTCTCCAGCACTTTCCTGTGTAAACCTAACCTTATTCTTACCAGACGGTCGGTCCTTC
>JBBPNB010000876.1:0-11349 GCA_038090635.1 Rubroboletus satanas | reverse complement strand
GGGACATCCAATTCAATCTTGCCATACGGAAAGCTGCATCCCGACTTGGTTTTCGCCTCAATGAATATGGGCTGTGGAGATGGCGAGGCGTGGGTGACGAAATTGACAGACAAAGGTGTATCGAGCAGGACGGGGGATGTTGGGAATTGGTCGCCAGTGAGAGGGAAGAGGATATCTTTGAGGCAGTTGGGATGGCGTGGGTGACACCGGAAAAGAGGAATTTCGCGAATCTGGACGTTCGGTCGAGGAAACGGAAGACAGAGGCGCAGTGAAGGACACCGATTTGGTTTGTCCTTCTCCAGCCGCACGTCTGAGGAAATTTAATTTCACTCATTGTAGGGTATGATCTCTACCAAGTTGTGTCTAGTACCAAATGCTTCTTGTCCTATGGGCAGGAAGGACTTGCGCGCACTTGATCCCCTCCACTCTGTCTTGCCCAGTCTCGATTCTCTTGGCCAAGTCCCAGAGATAAAAGTCGATCAACACGCTATTGACCTCTTCCCGTGATCCCCTTTCGAGGTCGCCCCTCAGCGTCAACATCTCCTCCTTCACTCGCTCGACACTTAGGATGCTTGCTGCTCTCAAGCTGACCTCCTCGTCCGATCCCGGCGGAATGTCCTCGCGATTCCTCAGCTTTTCCTGCAGCGAGGGCGGGTACACGAGGATGCCAAGATGATGGAGGATTTGGGGAACGCGGTAGTCCGCGAACATGGTGAGGGAGTCTATACAAGCACCAGGGCCGTGTGGGAAGAGGGGATGCGGGGCAGAGGCGTCGGGGGGGAAGAAGGCGGCCCAAGTTTCAGCGACGAGGATTTGGGCGCGCTTCCAGAACAAGACTGGGCGAGCGCGGTGAGGGAGAGGACACCAAGAAAGGGGCTGCAGGTACGTACTCCGATGTCCGCCGAGGGATCGCTCGTCTCTGAAAGAAGGAAAGGTGTCGGTGACGGTCTGGACGAGCTGCAGTGCCGTTCCTCGGCCACGCCGGGATCTCTGGAAGGCATGCAAGAAGCCCGCGTATGATCCGCCAACGTTCTGCATGTGTCACTCGGACGGGGATCGATCGCGGACCCGGATGGATGACGTACTTTGCAGAGGATGGAGCCGACTTCTCTCATAATCGCAATTCGCTCTTTGAGTAACGGCACTTCCTCTTTGGACACCGCGGCAGCACGGAAGACGTGCCCGATCAGCGTGTCGGGACAGAGCACCTCGGACGAGTAAAAACCCGGATCGGTGATCGGAATGTGTTCTTCCAGCGCTGCACATGCATATAGCCAAATGAGCGTCGCGTGTCCACAGCCAAGACCCACCTCGATTCAGAGCAGCGACGAGACTCCAGTACCCTGTGTGCACACCACGCCTCTCCGTGTCCCAGCCCCTCCGCCACTCCACCCCGTACCGCTCCGTGCTGCCCCCCCTTTCTGACCAGAAGCTGAAGTTGAGCGACGAGATGAGGAAAATCCAGTCGAGACACTCTTTTGTGAGCGGGTCCGAGGCCGAGTACGGCTCTGGAGGACAGATGTGCAGAGCATGGGTCCGCCATGTCCGTGGTGTGTACGACGCCACGAACATCCTGAGTGAAACCTTGCGGTGCGCGTGTTCCGCCCTCAGCACCTCGACTAGATCAACATAGAAAGGTAGACACGTACATATTCAGCGGCCTTCTTTACCCCATCCTCACTGATTTGTACCATGTTCGTCTCCTAGTTCGACGTCCAGAACACCCTTGCAAAATAGCAGAATGCTGACTCACCGCGAGCGCATATTCGCAGCTAGGGATGACCGGGTTGATCATCCTTGCCGGTGGCCGTTGTACCGGTTCTATCGTCTGTGCATCGCAAATCGCACCCCCGTACACCAAAGGGTCGATGGGCCCTTGCACGGACAACATTATGGGTCTGAGTGACCCTGAAAGCGTGGGTCTTTTAGTGTTGTGTCAGATGTATTTCTTCCATCTCACGTTATATAAATGTCCGCTTTGTCCCGATGCTTCGATGGCTTGACACCTACCCGACGAATATAGGGGGATACACCGCCTTCAGCAAGTCATATCACTTAGATGCTTGCATGGGCCAATGGGAGGGCTCGCTCAGTTCCAAAAGAGTTCTTGGGCTACCGTTCATTTCAGGGCGAGGCATTTAGCGTGCAAGATGCATTGCACTGGGACCCTGCCAGACGGAAGATTTAAATTAGAAGTTTAACCTTTACAGGTGTTTTAGCGCCCAGTGGATCTCGGATCGTACAATAATTCCTCGAGCGCTCAAACTCGGCAAGGATACAGGCAACAGACCCAGAACGACTATGCTACAGTGGAATCAGGTCAATAACTCGGTTGAGCCCTACTTGCTAGATTGGGAGCCTCTGCGCAGGGGAATGCTCTGCTCTCCGCGAAGCACTTGTGTTCCCTGTTCCTTGACGCCAGGCTGACCAAGCACCTGGTGGCGTCGACCATCAGACCCATCCTCCGCAACACGGCAGCGGCGCAACTTACTGTGCCACGGATCAACTTTATAGCACACCCAAAGAAAACGGCCCATCAGCAGACCCAACGACCACCGTAATCAGAGTAACCTTACCCTGGCGTAACCTAAGGTTTCGTCAATCCAACGCTGTTAGTGAACTTGAATGTGTATGCGACACGATGAAAAAAACTGACCGTATACTTGCTCCTTGAACGTCGCACTGGGTGGCGGCTGTTCCGCAACGTTGATGTTTGGGTCATCTCGGTTGACTTCGGACGGCTTCTGGATCTGGTCCACAGGCACTTCGTTTCCATCACCTGGAAGCGTGGAAGCTGGTGGAAAGTCAGCCACTCAGGAGCAGAACGCGTCGTTCGCGGATCTGACGTACCCTGTTGGACAGACGTATCAATTCCAGTCGGCGGGCCCACCGCAGATGACGGTGACGCTTGGATACGCTGCTGTTCTGTCTCAGCGGGCGGTACGACATCGCGAGTGTTTCGTGAAGGCATTGTTTCGCTGGCCATGATGATCTGCTCAATGTTGACCTCGACACTGACGGAGAAATATATACTGAATACCCACGTGATATGACGTCACTATTGGGTGGCGGGCCAAGTGGGATGCAGAGTCCAAGCTGGCAAAGCCTGAGGATATATAACTACACGAATGGCAAGAGTCGCTCGATACACTACTAAACGCAAGTGCGTTCCGAGAAAACGATAGTCCAATGTCCGGGGATCTCGCTGCAATCAGTATTACAAACAGAGAATCCATTCGTCAGCAAAGCGGGTGTAACACAAGGTCTAGTATGAGGTATACAGAGGATCAGGCGCTGCAGCGAGTTCCTCGGACGAGGATATGGATGACGGCTCATATGTTTCAAAACCCGTACTATCGTCGTTCCAACGATCAGTAGCTAGTCGGATGGGCACAACCATTCTGAGCTCCTTGAAGGACGACTTGAGAGGGTCAAGAGGCGTCATAGTTAGCACTAGGCAGTCCTGTGGTTTAGTGTCAATAAACCGCGATTGTATACAAGCTGGATGAGCATACCCGTACAGAGAGCCCACTAGCTCTGAACCCCCCGACTGTGACCTCATCGCTAATGAAAATATCGCCAGAGAACGCTGCCCAGTCAGCCCCGATTCCCTTCACGTAGCATCAGAATAATGTTCCAAACAGTCACCAGTTCAATACGTACAGCATTTCTGAATGCACCTTCACCAATACAATCTACTCGCCAAATATCCGGTTTCGTGCCAAGAATCATAGTATTGCTAGAACCGTGTTCAGTATGGCGAAGAATGGTTATAATTCCGTCGGCTACAGCTCACCGAACGTCCACCGCTGTCTGTCGCAAGAGTTGAATCCGTGTGGCCTGTCGCTTCGGAGCGATTAGACCAGCCACAGGAGCGAGTGGCAAAAAGGCAAGTAAGGACTCGGCGTTGGAATGGAACGATAGATGGAACGGGATGGGCTGGCGAATGCAGAATATCCGTGTCGTGGGGATGTACAACTAACATGGCAGTGTTGTGACTGCATGAGAGAGATGTGCTGATAAACGAACCTTGGCTACCAGATCTCGTATCCCTCGTCGGTTGGCCGCAGCAATCGAAGAAAACAGCTTCCATTGGGGCGTCTCCGCAAAGCCACTGCTCAATGCAGTCGCCACGAGCGGAACAGGTATTGGCACAGATGGGCGAGTACGAGGGAGATACAAGAACGGCGTAAAGACAGTCCTGTATGGGAGGATGAACAATTTGACAGTGGACACGCGATGTGCGCTGACATACCAATCGTCTTTGCGGAAAAGGGTGGATTTGACCATGTTGGAAACGTCATTAGGCTTGACCACGACTGCGCTCACACTGTAGTTGACATGTGCCCGGAATCCGGGGAGCCCTGAAAGGTGAGCTTCAAAGCTTGGTGGCAAAAACTAGCGTGGCGTGTGAAGGATGGTGTCAATCTGAAACCAACTTGGACACCTACATGCGTCTTGTCTCTATCGGAATATGTTGTGGGAAATGAGAAGCTGAATCGTAGCGAATTGGGACATGGCGCGTCTTGAATCCTATCCTTGATCCAGAGTATGCTCTTGTTCGAGAATAACCTGTGGTTAGACATTCCGCCTTCTGCTACTTCTTCCAGCTTGAGGATACCCTCAACCTCAAAGGGTGTTCGTCAACACTCTGCCCCTATCAAAGGAACCACTGGCTGACTCACTTTTACTTCAACACTTGTGATACCCTCGGTCTTGCTGATTTCCACCGTGCCTTGGACGGAGGCTCCAAGACCGTAAACGGGGATCTCTGCCCGAACATCCTGGTTAACCAATCTCAGACACAGGTTACCGTTCTTCGTCTGTTTGACGAACGAGCGAGGCAGTCTGTTGGGCCGCAAACGAGGGTTGAGCGCTAACTGGGACTCATGTATTCGTGGTATAGCGGTGTACGATGGCGAAAGGAGTTGCGATGGAGAAGCAGCGTACTCGGGAAGACTTGCAGTGGACATGGGAGTGCTCGGGCAAGTTGCAAAGAGCCTGCCCCGGGAGACGGGCAGTAAACGTGTGATTGGTAGCGTTCTTCCACCATATGGTTCGTGAAGCTATACTTAAAACTGGCTTCCCACTCCGCTCGCCGCATTACCGAATTGGCGGCGACAACCAGACGCTGCTGTGTCCCGTTTCCGGTGTGATGACAGCAAAATCTGATGATATCGGAGCTGTTCGCTTTGTGGAGTTGGTGCTGTGTGCCGTGCTCGCGGGAAACATTTGTGTTTGGAACGAGTACTGCCAGGCGCAATGGAGATCCACATTGCCGTTCTCCAGAGCACATGGATGCTACATCGATGACTAACGCGCCCTGACATTGACCCGATGGGCCAATTGTGGGTACGCGGTCACTCACGGACAGCGCGGTGGTTGACAGTGTCCATAATCATCCACGGCCAGCTAAAATCCGCCCTTGCCACGCGCCCGAGCAATAGATCCTTGTACGCCTTTAATGACACCTTTCAGTCCACTCCCAACTCCCGTCGAGTCCGTCAACGGATTTCCATCTTGGTCGAGGTATATCCCGTCCTTCTGCAGCTCATGATGGTGTGTGTTCTGCACTCTTCGGATTGTATCCCGCCAGTCTTTACAGACGGCCGGATTATCAATCATTACATTCACTTCCTGGCTGTGGTACCAGGATTGTGTATCTGGCGGATGTCTACGTTAGACAACGTCCAACAAAGTCGTGCACCACCGACGTAACTCACCCTGGTTCCCATTCCCGGCGATGCCTACAGCATCGTCGATGATCATCAATTTGACCTTGACCGCAGTTTCCAGACAAGCAACACAGCACAATATCAATGAAGAACGTACGTGGCAATTCCGTTTCTGTGCAGACGCGTTGATCGGTTTAATCTGGTCTTTTCCTGTGGAGAAGTCGTTGCAGTCTGGCCCCCGGTGCTACCATCTGACGGCGGTGGAGCTCACCAGTATACCAAAAGAATCTAAGTCTCTCCTTCTCCTCCTCGTTCAGCTGTGCAAACATTCGTTTCGAAACTTCCTCGTTAATCCCACCTTGTCCAGGCAATACTTCTCCTCCATCATTGTATCCAACATCTATGTATAGTGTGCACTCAATCCCACGACGCACAGCATTCAAGACACCTTCTACCACGGGTACCGCGTTAAAGGTTGGTGACTGTATGAATACATTCTTCTTCGCGTATTTCAGGCCTGCAAGCCATGCAGCGTCTTGAGCATTGAGTATTGCACTGTCCGGATTGCCCAATTTTCCGTACGGCGCACGATTCAAGAGAACCATGGGACATTCCTCGTGTGATGCGTGGAAGATGTGGGGTAAGTATTCATCGTCAGGTGATCCAGGGAATGCGTATTCAATGGTTCCATGCGTGTTCGGTTGATTATCCGCGTCTATACTTAAGGACATCAACCGGAGTCGTGCGAACGTAAATAGCCTGGACCAACTTAGATGTTCCGTAATTGTCTGATATCTCCCCGAGATGAAAATTTTGCCATCTGATGCTGCTTCCGGGGGGGTTTCTTCACTCGTCAACTTGTGGTAAAGTTCTGTACCTTTCTTTCCATCGAGGAGATGTACTGATGCATATTCGTTGTCCATTCCAAACTTGTAGCCACCCTCGGGTTTTTCGAACGGTTGGGTCAACAGGGGCAGCCTCGGGTGCATCGGCCGAAACCAGCTAATGAGGGCCATGTCGTAAAAACTATCCACGATGGGACCTTCGAGGTGTACCATCATCTCCATGTTTGCACGATCTTGAATATTATTCGAGTTCACCAGCGCCACCTTCCGGTCGACAATCATGAATTTGCAGTGGAAGGTTCCTAGCAAGGGTCTTGGGCGAATGTGTCAAGTTATACGGTCGAAATGTGTGATCTGAGATATCACTCACTGGTGAAAATTCACGAGCTCGAAGTCGAGCCATGGCATCTCACTTCTCCTCGGCAGTTTGACTTCGTCACTCAGCCATTCCTCCTCTTCGACAAGAACGTGGCTTTCTGCAAGCATCTTCAAGTTTGCGCGGTCGTATAACATCTTCACAACAACTTTCTTTCCCCGTTTCTCAGCCCGTCTTGATAGCTCTTTGAAGGCGTCGCAGACGAATTTGGATGCCTTGGACGCTTCCCAATAGTTTGTAGCGAGAAAGACTTCGTGCTCTGCGTTGACGATACAATCATAATAGTGTTGCATGATGTCTGGTATCCTGAAAACACCTTAGCCTTTGTATCACACGTCGCATTGGAGAATCCCACAAGGATATTATAGAGAAGTTCACGACTCCTCTGGAACCCAAGAGAGGTGGGGATACGACACCAGCCCAAGGGTCGCTGTCGAGTGTAGCCAGAACGTCCACGTATATCTGAAACCTTCTCATATAGAGCCGCCATGACAAACAACATGATATCGCACTAACCTTCAGAAACAGATCGCTGGGTCGCGAACCGAAATTGCCACACTGAGCAGCCAGGTCGAGGTCCTCTTGAGTCGGCTCGTGAGCCTGAATTCGCTCTACATCCTTCTTCCCTGTGTGCTGGAAAAGCTCTTTGAACGCCTCCAGATGGCTGGTACGACCCGAAAGGCTGTGGTGGTTCTTGGGATGCGCGTCGTAAAGGGTCTTGGCTAAGTGACCCGGGGACACATCATGATCATGATCTGGTCCGGTCGCAGTGGCGAATGCAGCGGTCAGCGTCTTGCCGGAGTGGATGAGCGAGTGGACCTTTTCTGAGATGGCCATTGAGCGTTATGATGGTGATCAATGGGAGTTTCAATTACGACGTTTATATCACCACAGGACTGTGCCTGTAGTTGCCATCGGCTCCACTCCGATATCTAGAGCAACGCCTCCATTTGATATCCGTGCGTCGGCGCTCGTACAATATCCCTGCGCAGTCCCGGGCCCGGCCGACTCGGGGCCGTCACAGCTCCCCATGATTGAATTCTGAGGAAGGCTTCCTCGCCCTTCCAGAACCTTTCTGACTTGGCTCGTTGGTCTCGTTTATGTTTGTACATATGAGCCGAGTCTTATACAAAAGGTTTACTCGAATAACCCGACTTTCTAAACATCATTATTGTAAGTAACCACTTATTACGTACTGCATAAACCTAGGATGCTGAAGGAAACCCCGATAGTTTAATTTAATTCTTAGATAATAGTAGAGCGGTACATTCAAGACCTGTCGATCCAAGGGTGTGTGACCAGACGAATAGGAAACGCCTGATAAAGTTGCGGAGGAATGGATTTCAATGGACCAGGAGGGGCGAGCAATGAAAGCACCAAGAAATCCTGATATGCAAGATGTTATGTTCGAACTGCCAAGGTTCCGAAAGGCGTAGACGAGACTTACCCTGACTTCAACCACAGAGGTAGTAAAACTAGAGTATCCGATCGGCCGATCGCAACGTATTTCACCATCCCAGCTGAGGGTCGCCGTGTTATCTGACATAGGCTCGATAGCTGTTGTGGGATTGGGAAAAATCCTGCCGATACCGAGCACTTCTTCTTGAATATTTTTCCACTGTCCAATCAACACGGTCGTCCGTCGGAGAAGGAATACATGAACGGGTTTCTCGAGGCAAGTATCGCTTTGTGTCACAAGTCCGGCGATGCTACCCATAAATGACGCTGAAGAGCAGAATGATATGTGAAATGGGACAGTCTCGGACGATGAGAAAATTCGAACGGAAGGGACGAAGAGCTTGTGGGAAGTGGTTAATTACGCGTGAAGGGACTTTGCACTGCACGACTCACATGGCACTGGGCAATAAGTGGCTCCTTACCTTCACTTGAGGATGCTTTGGTCATCCCCCAAATCTCTTCTTGCCATTCTTCTGGGCAGATTTTCATGGAAGAGAAAGAGGGTGGTGACGGCCTGGGTGGACGAACCCGAGGGCTATAGCGTAAATACGCAGACAGACAGACATCCCTGCATAAATTCGGATGAGCTCCAAGCTCTCAATTACACATACGCATCACTGACTTGGTTTGGGAAAAAAACGGGTACGCGATTTTTCGGACTACAACGTTTAAGGAGTGCACAATAGCCACTCGGCATGGGTTCTTGATAGACATGGAAGGTGGAAGTCGACGGGGGCGACCATGGCCTTTGTCCCGATATGCAGAAGGGAAGGATAACGAGATAGGTAACAGGCTGGGACACACGTTGCTGGTCGAGTCGCTTCTCCGCCACAGCAGGCGCTCTTTGGAGAAAAGAGTATGCAATGACATTCCCGATCTTGTTTTCACCCGAATTTGTGTCTCTAACTGCGTCCAAGATCAAAATGGCGATAAGGAGGAGATGGGACGTGATACGAACCTTGGCTACTACAGACACGATTTTTTTCCTATCTCCTGGTGCAAACTCACCATACACAGTGCTGCATAGCCCGAAAGTAGGTATGCCATCCTCCTCCCGACAGCCTCGCAAAGTGAGAGACATGCCATGTTCTTCATATGTGAAGGCACAGTTTTCGCGGTAGTGAACTGTCTGCCTTGGTGTCCTTTGGATGCACTGCTCTCCGGGTAACGGCGTCGACGAGTAATCTGGTGGGATAGAGGGTGAATAATCTGGAAGTTCTCTATCCGTGGATATTTCCATAGTGGAACAGGGTAAGGACGGAGGCCGCAGCAATTAGCAGACTCGGGCGGGAGGTGTCTCATGGCGAGGCTCGGAGTATATATGAGGCACGGCCTACAACACTCCCAACATTTTGATACAATCAGCAACCCTTGCGAACATGATTGCAGTGTCGTGTGGCCAGGAACCAGGCGATGCCTGAGATAATCGAGTGACAGTGCCTGAAACGTATCCACCGCATGTTGATGCGCTAGAGTTGTAAGCGGTGTACCGTGCGGTGTACTCCTTACCGTACAACGAACCTGGATGCAACTTTGCTCGGATAAACACAGAAATTTTGATCCGTATTATAGTGGAACCACTGAGAGAGTTGGCAGTCTATGATTCGTAGTCTGTGGCTGTTATCCGGTGGTCCCGCATCATGATGGATGGCAAGTCAGGTGGTCGATGGGACCGCAGTAAGGTTCCCATGTCCTGGCGGAACCGGCGTTTAGTAACTTTGGTTACAACGTGACAAGTCTACAGCTGCCAGTGACACGTGGAAATGAACCGACTGATAGGCTCGACGTCGGACACTCTGCCAAGCCTCGGCACGTTTGCTAACTCCATAGAGACCAAGGAAGCTGCTAACTTGACGCGAATCCAGGTGAGCCGTCCGTAAAGCTTTCCAGACTACTGAAGAGGGGGACCGAATGGTTCGGTTTGACATTACAGGATGGGTGCCAAGCGTCGAGCACCCCGTCATATCATGCCCAGAACCCCAAGTTCAAACAGTGTCGCCGAGATTACGCACGATGCGTGCCACAAAACCGTCCCTGTCGCGGCAGAATGGCTCTGAAGTTTGAACTGTCGTATTTGCCAGCTCACTAGCATTAAACACCCCTGTTTGAAGGTTCTGAAACCTCCGAAGGATACGGTACACACGGTTCGTCCGGGTTGTTGCAACGGGCAAGAGCACTCAGGTTGGCACCAGGTCAGTGGGCTCAGTAGTAGGACTAACTTGCCGGCAAACCACGCAGGTGAAACGGGACATACACAGCTCGTGTTGCATGTCATACTGACCGTAAGTTATTCTGCTTTGCACTATGATCATATGACATATAGGGTGTCAGACGCGGCTACTTTTGGAGATTCTTGACATTCGACACAATCTATCTGCCTCGCCTCTCGAATTGATAATTCTATTCTCCCTCGCGACGACGTCTCCCGGTCATGTGTACAGTGACATTCTGTTTCGAAGCTCTGTGTATCTCGAGCATCCCTGTGTCACGGATCCCGTCCAGAAAGTGCCTTAACATCATCATTGGGTGCCATCACAAGTGCAGAGTGTAAACTCAGGGATGAATCAAATGCATTGCATTGCCATCTCTCGTGATAGGATGAGAGGTCAGAGGAAAGTAATACACGGAACCAGACATGCGAGAGAGAGTCTCAAAGTTCCAGGAATGGGAGGTACGGTACTTCAGTTCAGGGTACGCAAGTCAGTTCGGTGAGAAGCTCATCGAGGGGTCGCATCGACGGATACTGGGCGTTGTAATGGAGGTTGGAGGCATGAACTAGATGCCTCGGACAACATTAATGGACTGGACGTGTGAGTATCGGAAAGCAGGAGCGAAGTTCGCCGGGTGCACAGAAATTTGGATCGATAGGGGAAGTATGATTCATAATGTACTCACTAAGTCATGATATCATTGGACCAAGGATCTGTCACGAGCTGCACTGAACTGGAGTGTGTTATACCTAGTAGTGGTGATTTGAGTGGTTGTCGAGGAGTGA
>JBBPNB010000875.1:0-11359 GCA_038090635.1 Rubroboletus satanas | reverse complement strand
GACCGTGCTACTAGGGGAGAGGATCCCAAAAGGGGAAAGGCCTCATGGTATCCTGCAGGCACGGCAATGAGGAGGCCTCATGGTGAGGCTATACATAGCGGAGATGAAGGAAAGCTGTGTCGGTCCTAAGAATAGGAAAGAAGAAGGACCGACCGTCTGGAAAGAACAGAGTTAGGTTTGCACAGGAATATACTGGAGAAATCTAAAGAGATCATCCAGGAAAGGAAACGGTGGTCCATAGGAGCGGAATGCCTGTCCACAGAGTTGGAAAGAGAATGAAATAAAACGGTAACCGCGGAGTGTAGGATAGGGGTTGAGCCAGACCATTGGTTTGTAACACCGTATATATAATTCCCCACCACATCACACCCTGCCCTTTCCGTACCTACCCTCAGCCACATCCCTACCAAACCATGCCCACTCTCTCCCTTCCCCCTCCCATCCCACAGATGACGAACACACAAATGTTCACCTTGCCAATGATGAAGATACCTCCCCACATGCGTCAAAACCCACACCAGGTGATGTACTGCCACCACCACCACCTAATGTGGGCGATAAAGTCTTCACCAGGATAACGGAAGAAGGATCCTTCTATCTGCTCCAAATAGAAGCAATCCTAAACACTGTTTAGACAGGCGACATATCACCAGATAAAGCCAGGAAGGTGCGTGACCTACTATGGGAATTCACTGACGTATTTGCCCTCTCAATAAGAGAAGTCATACCTGCATCATCCATGAAATACCACCTGAACATATCCGACGGGGCAACATTTTCAGTCGGGCGAACCAGCAACCATTAAACCAAGCCCAGAAGGAGTTTTACACCCAATACATGTCAGCCAGGTGAAAGCAGCACACCCCACCATTCTTGCACAAAAAGTGCACAAGACACCAGGGCTAACCATGGAGGAGATACGACAGGAGGTCAACAAGCAGTGTATCACTCTTGGTGAGCCACCTGATCTGAATACACCATGACATACTGGCCTCTCCCCTCCACATAGCCAAGTGAATCCGAAGAAGCCCAAATGGCATATTACACAAAACTTCAGCCAACTTAGCCAGGTCTGCCAATCAGCCCAGATGTCACAGGGTGACCTATGAGCCAAACAACAACAACTGGCAGGTCACCACTATATTTGTGTAGTCGACTTTGCTTCTGGCTTCTATGCCATCAAAGTTGAAGAAGACAGCCAACCATATCTGTGCATATACATGGAAGGGATTGGATATCATGCATATGCCCACATGCCTATGGGCACTGCCAATGCACCGTCCTGGTTCTGTGACATGACAGGACAAGTGCTACATGATCTAACAACAATGATACAGCTAGAGACATTTGTAGACAACAATGCCCTGGCAGGCAACGACTTCACAGACATCCTCAACTGTCTGTAAACATTTCTCCAGCGGTGTCGAGAATGTAACTTATCAATTTCACCCCAGAAAACCCGCCTGTTCATGCAAGACACTGTTTGGAGGATCACGCATCAGGAAGCAGTAGCTAAGTGGCCCACACCACTAAACCTCCTAGACTTGATGTGATTCCTGGGACTAACAGGCTACTTCCGATCCCTCATCCATGATTACGCCCGAATAGCCATACCACTAACAGACCTACAGTGCAACCTAGATCTTCCACAACCAGAACAACATAAAGGAAAACAGAAATACCATCAGTTCCTATGTGACCACAACCTTGCACAGTACTGGACAGTGAAGCACACGAAAGCATTCACCAGGCTTAAACAGATCCTCCTGGACGAACTGGTCCTATGAGCACCCAGGTTCAATGGTACACCTTTCATCCTCATCACAGATGGGTCAAAAGAAGGATTTGGGGCAGTCCTTGCCCAACACTCCACCATTGAACTCTCTAATGGAGAGACTAAAGTTAATATTCATCCCATAGGATATGCCTCCAAACGAACCGCACCTGTGGAAGAATGATACAAGCCCTATATCCTCGAATTTGCTGCACTAAAATTCGGGCTAGACCATTTCAGCGACACCATATGGGGCTTCCCAGTAGAAATTGAAACTGACTGCAGGGCAATGAAAGACACCTTATGCAATGATGTCCTAAACCTCCATCACACAAGATGGAAGGATGGCATACAAGGCTACTGCATCACAGCAATCTGACATCGCTCTGGCATGTCAAACGCAGCCGCAGATGCACTAAGCTGCATGTACACTGGGTGAGAATGCACCACGGATGATGGCAGCACACGACTTGTATGTGAGGATTGGGAAGCATCCTGGGGCATCATCAACAACCTCTTTGGTGTTTACACTGATGAAGTAATCTCTTCCCTATGCGAACACTTTGCTGACAAGCCCCTACTCTTAGAAGTCATCCAAGCCATCACAAATCAGGACAACCACAGAAATGAACGGGAATGCAACTGTGCACGATGAAGAGCAGAGGGATATGAGATATCAAATGGGAAGCTATGGTGCATTGCGGATGGCAAATCAATCTGCACCAAGCCACGGCTGGAGTGTATGTCTCAAATGGAGGCAATTGAGCTGGCAAAACACAAACACAATACCAATGGGCACTGGGGCCGTGACCTCACCAAACTCCAACTAATGAATAGGATCTACAGCCCATGACTAGACCAATCCATTACCATCACACTACTCCAGTGCCCCCAGTGTAAGAATTTTGGCTCGTCACACCTCCATGCGCTAATGTATCCAATCACATGCCGCCACCCATTTGAGCTACTGGTTGCAGACTACCTGTCGCTGCCCAAGGGCAAAGGTGGATACCACACGGTCCTGCTCGTCCTTGATACCTACTCCCAGTACACATGGGGCTTCAAGTTCAAAATCAATGGGATGGCCAAAACCACCCTGGATGGACTTAAAGCCATCATCCATACATTCTGCCCACCCGAAACATTCATGACAGATGGTGGCTCCCACTTCAACAATGGAGATGTATGCGCATGGTGTGAAGCCCACAACACCACACACCATGTAGTAGTGGCATATGCACCTTGGATAAACAGACTAGTAGAAAACACTAACGGGAAACTACTTGGACGTCTAAAATGACTCTGTAGTCCCAGCCTTGGAGAGGATGGCGACCAGCACGCCAGACCAGAGGACATCATCAAAGTGTGGCCGGACCACTTTGACACCACCATCCGACAACTCAATGAGCACATCATACCATCCCTTCAATTCTCCTCAAAAGAGCTACTACTAGGTTTCATCATCAATACCACATGCACACTGCCTCCAACCTCTACAACAGAACCTACCCAACATGATGTCACAGTCCAAATGGCATACATTGACCAACAACAGCTGGACAGCGCGAGCCAAACTGTCCTACATGCTGTCAAATGGAAAACAATGTTTGACCGCAGACTCCTACAAACAAATGCTGGGGAGGTCATATTCGACAACAACCAATTGGTCCAAGTGTATGACAAGTCTCTCAACACTACACTGTCCACCACACAAAAACTCCATGGTCTGCACCACAACGCATAGTACAGAGGGGAGGAAACTCCTACATGTTGAAGATACTGGAAGGATTTCCTGTCCCAGGATGGGTCCACACCAGATGACTACGTGAGTTCATACCATGCTCAGGTACCAACCTGGTACTAGACAAAGAAGAGAAGTTAGCAGAGGAAGGAAGGAGAAAGGGAGAAGTGGAATGGGATGAGACGATAAAAGGCAGTGACAAGGAAGAGATGTCAGAGAATGAAAATAGGGATGGGAATGAAGACGAGGAACAACAGAAGTAACAGGTAAGGACGAGCAAAGATAGGAGAGCTCTAGTAAGGGTGAACCCAGAGGTTCGCATTGCAAAGGAGGGGGCAGATGGAGCAGAGCAGTTCAAAGGGCTGCATCATGACAGGACCAGGAGCTAGAGGAAGAGAGGAGCAGAGTGCGAGGGGTCTGAGACAGGAGATGCCAAAGCAGGCAGGAAGGGTGCAACGAGAGCGGAGGGATAGGGATGTCTTGTCTTAGCTAGAGTCTGCGAGGGTGATGACCCATTCTCATCGAGCCTCCAGTCATGGCTGGTCCAACAAGGGTTGAGTTCAAAGCTTCTGAAGCCTTGGAGAGAGCGTCGTAAAATGTAGATGAGAGCTCTACATGATTTATGAAAAGAGTGGGGGGAAGGACTGTGATGTTCAAGTTATGGTCCTTCATGGCATCACCATGGTCCGGGCAACAGGAGAGGGCATCGGTGTGCCCATTACTTGCACCAGACTTGTAGATCATAGAGTAATTGAACTCCTGAAGGACTTCATGCCAACAGGCCTGGTGTCCAGAGAGAGCCTGGGGTTTCTTCCAGTACTCTAAGTTCTTGTGGTTGGTCCAGATCTCAAAGTAAGGACAGCTGACCAGATAGTGACACCATTCTTCAAGAGCATGGATGACTGTGAGCAACTCCTTGTCGTATATCAGGTAGTTGCATTCTGCACTGTTGAATGAATGGAAAATGAACAATACTGGATGTCAAAGGTCGTCATTGCCTTTGACAGAGAGCACTGCTCCAGTCGTGATGTCTGAGGTGTCCGTTTCCAACCATATCTCCTTTTCCCTGTCAGGATACATGAGGAGAGGCACAGTCCTGAACTTGTCCTTGAGAGAGTCCATAGCAGACTGCTCTTTGTCACCCCATCACCACAGGGTGGTCTTCTTCATCAAGTCGTTGAGTGAACAGGCGATGTCCGTGAATCCATGGATGAATCTGCGTTAGTAGTTGCAGAGTCCAAGGAAGCCTTGAATATCTTTGATCTTCTTGGGGACAGGCCATTTGAGGACTCCAATGACTTTCTTTTCCTGCATCTTGACTTCTTCCTTGGATACGACCATGCTGAGGAAGTCAAGCTTCTCTTTTGAGAACTAACACTTCTCAGGCTTGACATAGAGGTCATTTTCATGAAGACGACCAAGAACTTCCTTGACAATGCTCTCATGTTCTGCCTTGGTCTTCCCCTTGGTATAGACCATGCAGTCATCAAGATAGATGATGAGGATGGCGTATATGTCGTTGAAGATGTCATTTATCATCTGTTGAAATGTGGGCAGTGAGTTGCACATTCTGAAATACATCACCATGGGCTCATAAGCCCCTATCGGAGTGATGAAGGCCCCTTTCCATTTGTCACCTTCTTTAATCTGCACATTGTTGAATCCCCATCAGAGATCCATGGTGATGAACATATCAGTGCCTTTAAGCCAATCTACCAGAGATGAAATCAAGGAGAGCAAGTAGGCATTCTTGATCATGCCTTTATTAAGGTAACAGTAATCCATTATCAACTGCTTCTTTCTGTCCTTCTTCAGGATGAAGAAGACGGAACTTGTCTATGGGGATTTGGAGGGGCAGATATACCCCTTGGCGGATTCCTTCTCGATGAAGGTCCACAGTGCGTCCATGTCGGAATCTGAGAGCAGGATCACTTGACCTTTCTTTGGCATGAAGTCTGGCTTGAGGTCTATGGTGTGGTCCCAAGCCTTTCGGACCAGCATTCTGTTCGACTCTTCTTCCGAGAAGACATCAAGGAAGTCGTGGTAGACTTTGGATACCAGGGCCTTGGTGCTGTCCTTGATTTGGACAGCTCAACTTTCAGCCTCACACACCACCTGGTTGATGTGCTGATAGTCCTTGGTACATTGGAGATAAGTGATCTTCTTTTGGGGCCAGTCGATATCAGGGTTGTGGGTAGACAGCCAGTCATACCCAACATACATCCAGTTGGACCCAAGGGAAAGGATGTATATGTTCACAATGTCATAATGCTCGTTGATCCAGATGATCAAGGGAATCTTTTTAGTGATGGCACCTCTGTGGTTGCTGGTGCCATCGGTGTTCCTACTCGGGATCGGGATCGGAATGTCCATGATCTGAAGTCTGAGATTTCTTGCATATGCTTTGTCGATGAAGGTATTGGTGCATCCTGAGTTGATGAGGGCCTTAACTGTACATGTACAGTAGCCATCGGTTGACCTGCCAGTGAAGCATATGTTCATTTCGAGCGAGGCAGGATGCGTACAAGGGGTTTTGTCAACAGGGCTGGTGTTGGGGATGAAGTGGGGTTTCAGAGCGCATGCTTGAGTAATTAACGTATCTAAGGCCCCCAAGGTTGTCTCATGAGAGACTTCCTCAGAGGCGGTAGGCAATAATAACTTATTGCTGTTATGATGCTACCGCTCTCCTAGTGTAATGCCAGGATAGATAGTCAATGGAGAACATAGCAGTAGGCACTTAGAAGTAGTCTAAGAACTTATAGAGATCTGACCAGAGGGATATGCCAGAAGATATGCAGTATATTGCGGAGAACTAGCTGAGGAGCTAGGTTCTACACCTCGGCTTTATATACTGTTACAAGTGTGCTATGAGGCCAGAGGATCTCCTAAGGGGAATGGTCTGGAAACCAGTTGGCATAAGGCAGGAGTAAGCATGTGGAGATAAGAGATACTGAAATGTGGCAGGGGAATGGTGATACCAGTCCTCATGTAGAACACGAGGCGAAACGGGGACTGGCATAGTGGTACAAGATACAAAGAAGGGAACCTTATCTGACAGTCCGAAGCATGGCAGTGCTGGCTGCGTATAGTAACTAGGAACAGAAGAGTGGTAAAGAGAACAATGGAGTGGGAGGGAACGAGAAGGGGTAGTAATTGTAAGGGGATTGCTAGGTTGTAACAATTGCTCAAGCTATCTAGAAAGCACATCTGAAATAAATAGGAGTCGTCCGGGTCCTGAGTCTGAGTCATAGAATGGATACCTAGTCTGGGAACACTCTCGTCATTCATGGACTGTGATCTTGTAAAGCATCAGTCACTTTTTCATCTGTCTCGACCCTGAGGTGATCTCTCCAGTAGGCCTCTGCCTCTGCTGAGACATAGCTCATATTCATGGGGTGAGCCTGAACAGGCATACATTGTGGTTTCTTGCACATCCTCGA
Source organism: Rubroboletus satanas (assembly GCA_038090635.1). Lineage (NCBI taxonomy): Eukaryota > Fungi > Basidiomycota > Agaricomycetes > Boletales > Boletaceae > Rubroboletus > Rubroboletus satanas. The sequence goes on along the minus strand of JBBPNB010000875.1, from coordinate 4,404 downwards.
GATGTGTCCTAGTTCGTTACAGTTTCAGCACTTCCTAGTGTCTGGAACAGGGACACCTATATCCATAGGGGTGCTGCATCCTGGTTGGACACCAATGGGGGTGAAGTGTGGTTGGGGCACATAGCCAGGGGGGTGGCAAGGGTGATGTCCCCCAGCAGAAGGTACATAGGAAGGGCACTGAGGAGGGTGATGAAAGGAGCCCATCAGGCAATAGTATGTGGAGCACTCTTGTGCACCAGGTCCATGCTCACATGCAATCTGCTTGAAAGTCCAGGCCTCCTTGAAACTGGTGTATGATTCTTCTGCTAGTGGGTGATGAAGTTGCACGTGCTGATATATCTTGAAGTTGATAGCATGCTTCAAGATTTCTGTACTGTGGCCCCAGTTGATTTGTGCCTCCTTGAAGAGCTTGTTGAAGCTCTGGAGGAACTTGTCAATGGGTGTGCCTTTCTGCCTGAGCTCCTTGAGGGCATGGAGAGATTTGTGGGCAAGGACTTCAATCTGGAAGTAGTCCTTGATATCTCTCTGGAGCTTGTTCCAGAATGGCCAGGCCACGTCACCAACCTTCTTGGTGGTGGATTCCCTATCTGCGTTGAGAACCCAGTCTTCTTCTTCCGAGAAGTACTTCTCCAGGGTAGAAAGCATAAAGCCCTCTGTGTTGCCTTTAAAATGTGAGAAAACAGTGATACACTTGAGCTTGTCAGATTTCCAGGTCTGCTCGTTGACCCAGACACATAGCTGGATCCACCATAAGCAGAAGGTGGACCTGTCCCCATTCCACTTGCCTGGGTTAGCAATCTTCTTGGTGACATCTGCCTTTCGTTCAAGCAATAGCTCAGCAAGTGAGGTGGTAATGTTGTTGAGTGAGGTGGATGTGCTAGAGCTGGAGCCTCTGTGCTCCGAGAGTACTGGGGTACAGATTCCTGTTGAGCTGCCAGACATACCGAGATGGATAATTGGTGAGGTGTTCAGCTAGTAAACAGTGCTGACACAGAACCAAATTCTGTGGGTGGGTGATGGGGTGTTCTCGTGACATGAAGCACTTCTTCATGGGAGCCACGGATGCAGAGATCTTCTTGATACAGACCAGGGTGTCCATGGGGACAATCTAGAGAGTGAAGCTCCACAACACAGAGGTCTTCTCCATGAGGATGATCCAGGAAAGGCTGCTCATGACACAGAGCAAGTGTGGATGCTTCTCTGTGGGAGTACAAATCCTTTAGAGGCAACGAAGGAAGCCACTACAAAGAGCAAGACCAGATGATCCTTTTAGCTATTTGTTCCTGTCAGGGAACTACACCTGGGCCTAAATCAAGGCCTTGGAACCTGGGGAATAAACCTTGTGAGGGGACCTGATGAGGGGTGGCACACAAGGGGAGGAGGTGGAGGTTCCACGTAAACCCTACAGTCCAGATAGTGTATGATAGTTTAGTCCAAGTGTTGCAGGAGCAATGCTGTAGAGTCGGATGTCGTGAATAACAACCACTACAGGGACCAGAGACTAACTTGCAGGCTAACACTAAGAATACATCTGGTCTTCCACGCTTCCCTATTAACTCTATACATCGAAACAAATGAACATGGCCCTAACTTCTCCCATCCTCCCCCAGACCTTGCAGAAGCTGAAGAGAAATATGAAATCAGCCACATCATCAGTCATAAAGGCACTGCCCATTGTCACTGCTATTCAGTGGCATGGAAGAGATATCTGTTATTTGAAGCAACTTGGAAAGATAAGTCCAATTTGGAAAACTCCACTGAAATACTCAGCATATATAAAGGAGAACACCATCTAGACTGACTCATACCTGGTACTCCCCCTAACCCACTGCGTCCCAACAATATTACAGCTGCTCTTGGTTTCTCCCCTGCTCAACTTGCATGTCTTCAATGAACCTTTACCTTCTCAACCCCACAGTCCCTCACCGAAACCCTCCAATATCCCCATATCCACCTTTGGTTCTGCCAATGTGAAAGATCTTACTGTCCCTTCCACTACTAAATGGCAATTACCCTCCCTGACCCCCCATATCTCCCTACCTCTGTACCTGAAACTCCTCCAGTAGTCATTCACCAATTTGGTTTCATCACCTGCTGACTTGTCTTTATTGCCGTCCTCCAGTCTCTCATGTTTGATGAATTCCTCACCTCTCATTGTCCCCTTCATGTCTCAATTATCCTACTTCATCTCATCAATGCCTACCGGAGGACATACTTACATCAGATGTTCTTTAATTAGAATGACAGCAGATATGGCTCCGAACAATATGACTTCTCTATTGCTGAATCCCTGTCTGCCCTCAGAAACAAGTTGCTGGACTTGTTATACTATGCTGGGTTTTGCCACATCATCAATTGTATTTCCCTGGAACAGATCTCACACATCATCCAACCCCTTCTTCAAGTGGCTTCCCAAGCAGAATGCATTGCCTATCTCAATGAAGTGACTACAACATTCTCCAATCCTCTGATCCATCCATGCTCAATCCATGAGGAATCCACCTCAATTCTTCCCTCCTATTCCTCTGCTCCCCTTCCTATCCCCCCTTGCTTCTCTGCAATCAATCAACACTTTGTGGAAGTCCAAGAGTCCTTCACCACCTACCCTCAATCCCCTACCCCCTTCTCTGCCTCAACAGTCACCATTTGATCCCCCCCTATGTCACCACCTGTGGAGAGTAATCTCCCAGGAAGTCCTGAAACTCCACATCAACCCCTCACCCCAAGAGGCCATCAGTTGCCCTATTCCCCCCTCTCTGACCACTCCAACTCCTCCTATAACTCTGCCCTGATGTCCCTACCAACCCATCAATTCACTCACCCTATGGAGGAAGCTGCAGCCCCTCCTTTGCACCAGTGTACCCTCCATCATTGCAACTGATTCCTTCAGTCCAACACTATTGTCTGAGCAGCAGTGGAATGTGCCCAAACCAATCCCCTTGTTACCATCCCTCATTGTGACTGCTTCCCTCCCCGAACCAACAACAACCTTGCCACCACCTCTGATTCTCCTGTTCTCTGTTTGGGTGTAGCAACCCTGGACACATTCACTCCACCTGCCCCACCACCCACTGCCCCTTCTGTAATCAACTCACCCCCAGCCACTCTATCCTTCATTGCCCTCAACAACAATGCTCCTCCTGTGGTCACTGTGGACATCTCATCAGCCACAGCCCCTGAGTTGTCCAACACCAACCTGGTGGAGGATGGGATGAGTGGGATACTGCAGACGCCTATGACTATAAAATCAATGAAGGAGATCAGTCTGGTCCTAACAGAGATTAGGGACTATAGTGAGTTTATGGAAAGTACAGTGCTTTCCTCTTATGGGGGGGCTATTGTTACAACTCAATAGTCTCCGTATGACCACTACCCCTTCACATTTCCACATACTCCTGCCTACCTTGCAATTGTACCTTCCCCTCAGTTCTAGTTTCCTTTAGCAGCTGGCATAGCCTCACCTTGGACTGTCATGTATGGTTAGTTCCCTTCATTGCCTGTATCACTACTCTGGTCTCCATTTCACCTTGTGTTCCACATGAGGACCAGCACTGCCTTTCCATTACCATGTTTCTGTTATCTTACTTATCTCCACATGACTTCTGTCTTCCTGGTACCAACCAGTTTCCTGATCATTCCCCTTCAGGAATCCTTAGGCCTCATACTATGAATATAGTAGTATACTGTAGCTTAGCTCCTTTAAGCTTGTTGACCAACTGCGAGATAAGCGGGAGCAGGTAATTATTCTTAATCATGTGTTCATTGAGGTACCGGTAATCCTGTACTATCCTCTTTCAGCCATCTTTCTTGGGCACGAAGAACACGGGGGACGTCTGTTCCAATTTAGAGGGACAGATATAACCCTTCTTGAGCTGGTCATCAATGAACGCAGAGACTTCTTCCTGCTCAGCCGGAGATAGGGGAATCAATCTACCCTTCTTAGGCTTGAATGAATCTTTGAGATCTATAGCGTGGTCCCATGGCTTGCAGACCAGCATTCGTGTTACAAACCAATGGTCTGGCTCTGTTTCGAAACCCTTATCCTACACTCCGCAGTTACCGTTTCATTTTCCTTTCTCTTTCCCAACATTGTGGACGGGCATTCCACCCCTATGGACCACCCCTTTCCTTTCCTGGTTGATCTCTTTAGATCTCTCCAGTATCTTCCTGTGTAAACCTAACTCTATTCTTTCCAGACGGTCGGTCCTTCTTCATTTCCTATTCTTTGGACCGACACTGCCTTGTTAATCTCCGATATGTATAGCCTCACCATGAGACCTCCTCGTTGCTATACCTGCAGGATACCATGAGGCCATTCCCCTTATGGGATCCTCTCCTCTCGTAGCACGACTTCCCCTGTATATAAACCACCCGGCATAGAACTTAGCTCCCCAGCTAATTCTA
>JBBPNB010000874.1:0-11372 GCA_038090635.1 Rubroboletus satanas | reverse complement strand
CCTCGCCATGAGGCCTCCTCATTACCGTGCCTGCAGGATACCATGAGGCCTTTCCCCTTTTGGGATCCTCTCCCCTAGTAGCACGATCCCCCATGTATATAAACCCCTCGGCATAGAACTTAGCTCCCTAGCTAATTCTACGCAATATACCTGCTTTCTTGGTGTATTCGTCTCCCTGAGTCTTCGAGTACCTCTTTGATTACTCACTGCTATATTCTTGACGGTTATCTATCTTGGCTTACACCTAGAGAGCGGTAGTGTCGTAACAAATACCATTGACACCTCCGCTGACAACCTCAAAACCACTCTTCTTTCCGACACCATCTTCTCCCAATCTCTCGACCTCACTATCGTCAACAAAATTGCATCCTCCACCAAGGAGGATCCCCTAGTTGCCAATGCCCTCACGGCGATATCCCTCAGGACCAGTCTGCTTCTCCACACCCGCCCTGACGATTGGGCCTTTAATGGTACCAACCTCTCCTTCCAGGGGCGCCGTTACATTCCAGAGGACTGCTGGTCTACCCTGGTCGCTTCAGTCCACAACTCCCCTCATGGCAGCCATGCTGGCGCTGCCCAGACCCTCGCCCTCCTCTCCCGCGACTATTGATGGCCCGGTATGTCCACCTTTATCTGCCATTATATCTCTGGGTGTGCTGTTTGCCAGCAGCACAAGATTAATACTCACCCCACCCAACCCCCGTTGACCCCTGTTCCCACCACCGTGACCCGCCCCTTTCAACACTTATCTATGGATTTAATTTCCAGCCTCCCTTTGGTTGGTAATTTGGATTCAGTTTTGGTCGTGGTGGACCACGGCCTTACTCGGGAGGTGATTTTCATTCCTTGCTCCAAGTCAGTATCGGTGGCCAACATCGCCAACCTCTTCTTTTGACATGTTTTCCCTTGGTTTGGGCTACATGATCGAATCATCTTGGATCAAGGCCCTCAGTTCACCTCTATCTTCACCCTTGAGCTCTTCCGACTTCTCCACTATGACATCGCCCTCTCCACAGCCTATCACCCCCAGACAGACGGAGAAACCGAGCACATCAACCAGGAATTGGAGACCTATTTGCGCCTTTTCTGCCAGGAAAAACCGGAATCCTGGACTGACCTCCTTCCCATGGCAGAGTTCCACCACAACTCCATGACTCACTCCACCACTAAGCAATCCCCCTTTTTCCTAATGATGGGATACCAACCATGCGCCTACCCTAAAATTGGCCCTACTTTTGTGCCTCATCTTGCGGACCGACTCTTTGAACTTGCCTCTGCATGAGAGGAAGCCAAATCGGCATTGATCAATTCCCAGAAGGTCATGACCGACAGGCGATACGTTAAGTTCACCCCCTTTACCATCGGACAGAAGGTATGGCTAGAAGCCACCAACCTTCCTATTGGGTCCAACTGTTACGTGGGACTGTAACAATCTCAACCGCAGTGGTGTACTGGGGAAGTCTCCTATTGGCTTGGAGAACGAGTGTTAAGAGGGCTGGTTCTTAACACGTATCACTAGGGGAGAATGGGAACTCCCAAGGCGACAGCACCAAATACTCGAGAGTAGTGACTGGTGGAGGTCTAGTGCACTAGCCTTCTCCCTCTGGAGTGCCTACACTAGCCTGACGTATACATGGGGCCGTCCACGTAGCACTTCGCATATGAAGTGGTTCTTCACTGGAAGGCCGAGCGCACTGGCTCCCAATGGGTGGTACTTGGCCTAGGGGACAGTACCCTTCTAGGACCAAGGCTTAGGCGCTGGGTGTTAACCTCAGGCTAAGACTGATTGCAGGACGCGGAGATAGAAGCAGATGATATAGAAGCGAAGTGGCGATCAGGCTTCGCAGCAGATCAATACTGTTATGGTGAAAGGCACAGATCAAGATTGAGGGGAAAGGAAGTACAGCGGAGCACAAACTTAAATACTACTCCGGTTAGTTTAGGAGAGGCCTAAACTATCTAAATAGGGAATGGCACTAATCGAGCAAGATCTAGATCGGGATCGGGATCTGTCTGGGTGAGGGGAACACGAGGCATTACCTAAGTACGGTAGATGCCGAGGCAAGATGTGTCCGTTTATAGAATACAAGAATTGGAAATGATATAAAGGAAAATTAGGGAAGTTTCCTGGGAATTCTCTGGAAAGTCCCGCTGTCCGTTGGCTCGACGTAGTCGAGACTCATGAACTCATCCCATAGTTCATCCGGCATTAGATCTTCATGTCCTAAGTCACACAACTCATTGAGAAGAGTCCTTCCTAGGGTTCTGGAAGGTGAGTTGGGGTCGTTCCAAGGAAATGAGTCAGAGGAATCCATAACCGTAACACCAACTGAAAACTCTTCCCTAAATGCCATGGCCCCTTTTCCATCAGCAAAGTCATTTCCGCCATGGCATACTGTATGAATTGAACCTTCTGACGTCTTGGGAAATACACCCAGTCTTTCATGCATCCCTCCTAACCCCCTTTACTGAGACTGATGAACATGGCCCCAACTTTCCCCGTCCTCCGCTGGAGCTAACTGGCACCGAAGAAGAATACGAGGTTAGTCACATTGTCAAGCACAAAGGCAATGCCTGAAATCACCAATACCTTGTAGCCTGGAAGGGCTATCCACTATCTGAAAGCACCTGGGAGGACGAGCTCAGTTTGGAAAACGCCACTGAGCTCCTGAATGAATATAAGGCAGCCCACCAGCTCTAGTTTGGGCCATCCTCTTATGCCACCAATTTGTTCCTCTTCTCCCACCAAGCGTTACCTTCCTCTCCACTCCAACCGCCTCCCTCCTGCTCAGTGCAGAACCCTTTATGCTTTCCTCCTTGACGACCCCACCCTCGTTCGTGTTCTTGATGCCTCTATTTCCCATCGTCGCAACACCACCCTTGCTGAGTTGGGACAACTCTACTGCACCCACACCATTCTCTGCCAGGTCCAAGAGAACCTCGCCCCGATTGGGCAACCCACTATGTACATGGCCATGCTTGCTCAGTCCATCTTGAAAGTGTGCTGACAAACCCTTGACCTCTTCTTCCACGAAGGTCTTGGCAAGGTGGTGGACGAGCTTAATCCAGCTCATGTCCAGGTTATTCTTGAACCCCTCCTCAAAACCCTCTCTCCCTCTGAACAGGATTCCTACTATTGTCATGTTCCCCAACCAACTGTCGTCCCCTCTCCACCACTGTGCGAGAACTCCTCTACATCAAATGCAGGCCCACCTCCAGTATCATCTTCTTCCCCAAAAGTCTCTATGCCCAAGGCCACCGAACTGGCGGTGACCTCTTCCCAGTCCTCTTTCTTCCTACCAGAACAACCCTCGGGGTCAGTATCTAACCCCTTCGTCCTCACTGTCCCTCCTACCATTGCCCCTACTGTCACAAACCTGCCCCCAGACACCCACAGTATGACTGCCCTCATCATTGCTGTTCTCTCTGTCAGCAGACAGGCCATCTTGCCCCCAGCTGTCCCTTTCAGGATGACCCTGACTCTGACCCTGATGCCTACAATGGAGATTTCTAGTTGAAGTCTCAGGAGTATGGTATCTCCCACCTTAGGACGGAGCTATTGTTACAAACCAATGGTCTGGCTCTGATCCCTAACCCTTATCCTATACTCCACGGTTACCATTTCATTTTATTCTCCTTTCTGACATTGTGGACAGGCATTCCACCCCTGCGGACCACCTTTTCCTTTCCTGGGTTGATCTATCTCAATCTCCACAGCATCTTCCTGTATGAACCTAACTTTATTCTTACCAGATGGTCGGTCCTTCTTTCTTTCCTATTCTAAGGACTGACACTGCCTTGATTCATCTCCACTATGTATAGCCTCACCATGAGGCCTCCTCATTGCCATGCCTGCAGGATACCATGAGGTCATTCCCCTTTTGGGATCCTCTCCTCTCGTAGCACAGTCTCCCCTGTATATAAACCCCTCGGCATAGAACTTAGCTCCCCAGCTAATTCTACACAATATACCTGCTTTCTTGGTGTATTCATCTCCCTGAGTCTCCAAGTACCTCTTTGATTACTCACTGCTACATTCTTGACGGTTATCTATCTTTGTTACAAACCAATGGTCTGGCTCTGTTCCCTTATCCTATACTCCGCGGTTATCATTTTATTTGATTCTCTTTCCCAACATTGTGGACGAGCATTCTGCTCCTATGGACCACCTTTTCCTTTCCTGGTTGATCTCTTCAGATCTCCCCAGCGTTTTCCCATGTAAACCTAACCTTGTTCTTACCAGATGGTCGGTCCTACTTCTTTCCTATTCTTAGGACCGACACTGCCTTTGTTCATCTCCGCTATGTACAGCCTTACCATGAGGCCTCCTCACTATTGTGCCTGCAGGATGCCTTGAGGCCATTCCTCTTTTGGAATCCTCTCCTCTCGTAGCACGGTCTCTCTTGTATATAAACCCCTCAGCATAGAACTTAGCTCCCCAGCTAATTCTACACAATATACCTGCTTTCTTGGTGTATTCGTCTCCCTGAGTCTTCAAGTACCTCTTTGATTACTCGCTGCTACATTCTTGATGGTTATCTATCTTGGCTCACGCCTAGAGAGCGGTAGCGTCATAACAATCTTGGCTTACACCTAGAGAGCGGTAGCATCGTAACAGGGTTTCTGGCCGTTAACCATGTCATACCGAGGATGACATTCTGATGCTTCCCGCTGGAAAGTATGAGGAAGTCTTGGTCGGTCTTGTCGTTGTCCACCCAGATGTGGAGTCGTGTCTTGAACTTGATCTGGCCCATCTTATTATCAGTTCTGTCTGCATTGAAGGCTCGACGGGGTTGAGAGAGACAGGTGAGGGGGAAGTTATGCTGTTTGGCAAAGGCATAGTCGATGAAGCAGGCGGTGGTGCCGCAGTTGACAAGGGTGAGGGTTGACACAAGGTTCTGGCTAGAAGGGGAGGAGAGACTGAGAGGGATGAAGATCGACTTTTCTTCCTTAGGTACGACGACCGTAGGGATGGAGGGGAAGTCAGAGAGAGTGGCAAGGTCATTCTCCCAAGAGTCTGAGGTTTTTCTGACAAGACGAATCTGTTCCACCTTTTCTACCGGGGATAACTTTGAAGGTTTCATGGTGAGTCCATTCTGGATGGAGCAACAGATTTCACTAGGAGAGTAGGTCTTTGCCAGGGTGGCGAGGTAGGAGGAGAGTTCATCGACGACCAGGGTGGTCGTTGTGGTGCAACAGTGCTCAGAAGGGGTTTGACTGGGTTTCTTATTCTGGGACGTAGAAGTCCAAGAATGCCATCTGAGGTTCCTTAAGTCCTCACGGTTTTGTACTTGGGTGCTGGCAGCTGACTGCCAGGCTTTTACTGTGGTAGGGGTGGGTCCGACTGACAATTCCGAGGTGAGGTTATAGGGAAGTCTGGTGATGTAGGAGTCACATAGGGTTTCTTGTTGGGTTATCTTGGAGAGTCCAGCGAGGAGGGAGAATTTGTTATTGTAGCTGTGGAGGGCTTTTGGTGAGGTTGCCTCCATTCTGAGTTTCCTGAGTTCCCTCCGCATGTTCCGAGCAGCAGTGGTAGAGGAGAAGGTTGTTCTAAATTTTTGTTTGAATGTTGACCAACTTCGATACTTGGTGGGATTACATGCCATCTGGTTGTAGTAACCTTTGGCGAATACCCATCCTTGCCTGCTTCCCATGCGAGCAAGAGCAATGGCAATGGCCTCCCCTTTGGCCATCTTGCCTTTCCGTATCTGGTTGTAGGCCTTGAGCGCCCCAAGCCACCAGTTGGCGTCCTCGATCTTCCCCGTAAAATCCTTGGGGAGTGCATTCTTTCCAATACCAATCATTCTAACTGGACCACACCATGGTCGTATGGCTTTTGAGGGTGTTGATGGACCAGGGGTGGTCTGTCTCGAAGGTTTAGCTGGATGAATGGTGGTAGTACCTACCAGGCCAACAGGACCATATCCTAGTCTGGGTTTCTTTGAAGATCCTGGGCCCGATTGGCAGAGGAATGCACGCTTTGAAGAACCTGAAGGCTGAGCAGTGGTAGAGTAGATGCGAGGGTATTTCTTTGACAAGTCTTCTCGTACTGCTGGATAGGAGCAGCGGCCCTTCTGACTCCGGGTGGAGGTTGAACTGCTTGCCCTCGGCCGAGAGGGTGAGATCCTAGGGAGGTTGACCATAGGTACCAACATATAGGGCAGAAGCTAGATAGCGACTGCAGTGAAGTAGAGCTAGTTCTTTTGTTATGACACTACCGCTCTCCTAGCGTAATGCTAAGATAGATAGTCAACAATGAACGTAGCAGTAGGCACTCAGAAGTAGCCTATGGACTTAGAGAGGTCCGACTGGGGTTATGCCAGAAGATACGCGGTATATTGCGTAGAACTAGCTGGGGAGCTAAGTTCTACACTGAGGGTTTATATAGATACAGGGCGTGCTACTAGAGGAGAGGATTCCCAATTGGGAAGAGCCTTGAGGACTACATGAGGCATATCACAAGGATGACATGAGGCAAGGCTATGTCAGTTCCTAACGAATGGAAATGAAGGTGGAACCGACTGTATGGTACAAAGAAGAAGGTTAGATTTGATGGAAGAATGGCTGTGTCAATCACGGAGATTAACACAGGAAGAGAAACAGTGGTCCGAGGTAACGGTATTCCTGTCCACAAGGCAAGTAGAATGGTTGGAAGGGGTTAATGTGAACAATAAAGAGGAAAAGGAAATAATGGGGTATGGGCCAAACCGCCAACTATAACAATAGCCCCATTCTAAGGGGGAGATACCATACTCCCAAGACTTCAACTAGAAGTCCCCATCGTAGGTGTCAGGGTCAGAGTCTTCTTAACTGTCTTGAAAAGGACAACCGGAGGCGAGATGGCCTGGCTGTTGACAGAGAGAGCAACGATGATGAGGACAGTCATACTGGGGATGACCAGGAGCGGCCTGTTGGCAAAAGGGGCAATGATAAGAGGGGCAATTTGGACAGAGGTGTCCAGCAGTTCCACAGTTGTAACAGCGGATAGGTCTGCGGATGGTAGGGCCTAGAGAGAGGATGAATGGATCTAGGACTGATCCAGATGGTTGTTCAGATGGAGGGGTAGAAGAGGGGATTGAAGAGGAGGTAGGGGTGGATTTCTTCTTCGACATTGTTACAGCTATGGCTTCCCCTGACTCATTTCCTTGGGACAACCCCAACTCACCTTCCAGAACCTTAGGAAGGACCCTTCTCCATGAGTTGTGTGACTTAGGACATGAAGACCTAATGCCAGATGAACTGTGGGATGAGTTCATGTGTCTCGACTACATTGAGCCAACAGACAGCAGGACTTCCCAGGGAATCCCCAGGGAACATCCCTAATTTCCTTTTATATCATTTCCAATTCCTGGACTCTATAAACGGACACATCTCACCTCAGCATCTACCATACTTAGGTAATGCCTCGTGTTCCCCTCACCCAGACAGATCCAGATCCAGATCTAAATCTCGCTCGATTAGTGCCATTCCCTATTTAGATAGTTTAGGCCTCCCCTAAACTAACCGGAGTAGTATTTAAGTTTGTGCTCCGCTGTACTTCCTTTCCTTCAATCTTGATCTGCGCCTTTCACCATAACAGTCTTGATCGCTGCAAAGCCTGATCGCCACTTCGCTTCTATACTTCTGCTTCTATCTCTGCGTCCTGCGATCAGTCTTAGCCTGAGGTTAACACCCAGCACCTAAGCCTCAGTCCTAGAAGGGTACTGTCCCCTAGGCCTAGTACCACCTGTTGAGAGCCAGCACACTCAGCCTTCCGGTGAAGGACCACTTCGTACGTGAAGTGCTACGTGGACGGCCCCATGTATACGTCAGGCTAGCATAGGCACTCCAGAGGGAGAAGGCTAGTGCGCTAGACCTCCACCGGTCACTACTCTCGAGTATCCAGTGCTGTCGCCTTGGGAGTTCCCATTCTCCCCTAGCGATACGTGTTAAGACCCAGCCCTCTTAACACTCGTTCTCCAAGCCAATAGGAGACTTCCCCAGTACACCACTGCGGTCAAGATTGTTACGGTCCCGCGTAACAGACATGGTGGGTGACGAAGGGTTCTGGTTTGGTGTTGGATTGGATGTGTTTGTCGTAGAGGGTAGGAGGATCTGTTGGTAATACATGCTGCGTTCAGCTGGGGAGAGGGTGACGAGGAGGGGTTCGAGAATAGGAAGAAGGGTAGTCGGGTTAAGTTGATCCACTATTGGCCCAAGACATTCACGATAGAAGAGGCTGAGGGTTTGTTGTTGTGCTTCAGCAATTGATTGGGCGAGAGTGGTGACATGCATGGTTTGCCCGGTTGGGGAGAGGTTTTCCTGGAGTTGTCGGAGGATGGTGAGGGTGCGGTATAGTTGTCCCAAGTTGAGTAGGATGAGGTTATGGTGAGAGGCGATAGTGGCATCAAGTACACAAACGATAGAGGGTTCGTTGAGGATGGTGGCATAGAAGGTTCGTCATTGGGGAGGTGTTACAACGCTACCGCTCTCTAGGCGTAAGCCAAGATAGATAACCGTCAAGAATGTAGCAGTGAGTAATCAAAGAGGTACTCGAAGACTCAGGGAGATGAATACATCAAGAAAGCAGGTATATTGCGTAGAATTAGCTGGGGAGCTAAGTTCTATGCCGAAGGGTTTATATACATGGGAGACCAGCAGAACGAGAAGAGAGGATCCCAAAAGGGGAATGGCCTCATGGTATCCAGCAGGCACAGTAATGAGGAAGCCTCATGGTAAGGCTATACATAGCGGAGATGAATCAAGGCAGTGTCAGTCCAAGAATAGGAAAGAAGAAGGACTGATCATCTGGTAAGAATAGAGTTAGGTTCAGACAGGAGGATGCTGTGGAGATCTAGAGAGATCGACCAGGAAAGGAAAAGGTGGTCCATAGGGGTGGAATGCCTGTCCACAATGTTAGGAAAGAGAATGAAATAAAACGGTAACCACAGAGTGTAGGATAAGGGTTAGAAATCAGAGTCAGACCATTGATTTGTAACAGGAGGAGGAAGATGATCAGAGTGGATGGGAATATGACATTGAGGACGAGTGGGAGGCATGAGGAACTGCTCAACTAGAGGTGGTGGTGGTCCTTATAAGCGTTTAGGACCTCAGGGGCATTTTCTAAACTTAGCTTGTCTTCCCAGGTTGCCTCAGATAAGGGGTATCCCTTTCATGCCATGAGGTAGTGGCGACAACGGGCAGTGCCTCTGTGCTTGATGATGTGACTGACCTCGTATTCTTCTTCGGTGCCCGTGAGTTCAGGAGGAGGACGAGGGAAGTTAGGGCCATGTTCATCGGTTTCCGTATAGGGGGTTAGGAGGGACACATGGAAGACCAGATGTATTTTCCAAGAAGGTGGTAGGTTTAGCTCGTATGCCACAGCAGAGATGACTTTGCTGATGGGGAAGGGTCTGTGGCGTTTAGGGAAGAGTTTTCTATTGGACGATATAGGAAGGTTTGTGGCTTCCAGCCATACCTTCTGTCCGAGGGTGAAAGGGGTGAACTTAGTGTGCCTTTGGTCAGCCATAACCTTTTGGGAATTGGTTAATGCCGATTTGGCTTCCTCCTGTGCAGAGGAGAGTTCAGAGAGCCAGTCCACAAGGTGAGGTATGAAGGTCGGGCCGATTTTAGGGTAGACACGAGGTTGGTATCCCATCATGAGGGAAAACAGAGATTGCTTGGTGGCAGAGTGAGTCATAGAGTTGTGATGGAACTCTGCAATGGGGAGGAGGTCAGTCCAGGATTCTGGTTTTTCCTGGCAGAAAAGGCAGAGATAGGTTTCTAGTTCCTAATTGATGCACTCAGTTTCACTGTCCATCTGAGGGTGGTAGGTGGTGGAGAGGGCGACATCGTAGTTGAGGAGTCTGGATAGTTCCAGAGCAAAGGTAGAGGCAAACTGAGGGCCTCGATCAGAGATGATGCGGTCATGGAGACCAAATCAGGGAAAGACATGGTGGAAGAAAAGGTTGGCCACGTCGGCCACCAACACCATCTTGGAACATGGGATGAAAATCACCCCCTGAGTAAGGCTGTGGTCCACCACAACCAAAACAGAATCAAGGCCCCCGACAGGAGGGAGGCCAGAGATTAAATCCATGGAGAGGTGCTGAAAGGGGCGGGTGGTGGTGGTGGGGACTGGGGTGAGAGGGGGTTGGGTCGGGTGGGTGTTAACCTTGTGCTGCTGGCAGACAGCACAACTGGCGACATAATGGGGGATAAAGGTGGACATTTCAGGCCACCAATAGTCGCGGGAGAGGAGGGCAAGCATCTGAGCAGCCCCAGTGTGACCACCATGAGGAGAGTTATGGACGGAGGAGACAAGAGCCCCACGACAATCATCAGGAATATAGAGGCGCCCCTGGAAGGTCAGGTTGGTACCGTTGTAAGACCAATCGTCAGGGCGGGCACGAGGAAGGAGACTGGTCCCAAGGGACATCGCAGTGAGAGTGTTGGCGACGAGGGGGTCCTTCTTGGAAGAGGAGGCGATCTTTTCGATGATGGCAAGGTTGAGAGAATGGGAAAAGATGGAGTCGGAGAGGAGCTGAGTGGAAACATTGTTGGCCGAAGTGTCGACAACATCCCATCGAGAAAGAGTGTCAGTGGGTCCCATCTGAGTACCAGGGACATGAGTGAATGAAAGGTCATAGTCTTGAAGGAACATCTGCCAGCGAGCCTGGCAGCGAGAGAATTTCTGGGGCTCTTTGAAGTAGAGGAGATTCTTGTGGTCTGTTAGGATGGACACCAGGTGGTTGGTACCATGGAGATACTGTCGCCACTCCTCAAGGGCGAAGATGACCGCTAGAAGCTCACGATCATAGATGTCGTAGTTGTGTTCGGCCGGTCCAAATGACTTGGAGATATAGGAACAGGGGTGGAGGTCCCTGTTCATGTCTTTCTGCATGAGAACTGCCCCAGCAGCAGTTAGGGAGGCGTCGGTCATGACGTGGAAAGGTTTCTCAAGGTCGGGAATGTGGAGGATGGGTTGCTTAAGGAAGGTGTTTTTGAGGGTGCGGAATGTGCGATCCTGATCAGTGCCCCACTGCCAGACGGCACCCTTCCGAGTGAGCTCATGGAGAGGGCGGGTGATGTCGGAGAAGGCTGGGATGAACTTTCGGTAGAAGTTGCAGAATCCCAGGAAGAACCATAGGGCAGAGACGTTGGCAGGAGGTTTCCAATCCTTGATGGTGGAGAGTTTGGTAGGGTCCATTTTGATGCAGTCGTTGGAGACTACTAACTGTTACAATGCTACCGCTCTCTAGGCGTGAGCCAAGATAGATAATCATCAAAGAACTAGTAGTGAGCAATCAAAGAGATGCTCGAAGACTCAAGGAGACGAATACACCAAGAAAGCAGGTATATTGCGTAGAATTAGCTGGGGAGCTAAGTTCTAT
>JBBPNB010000873.1:0-11389 GCA_038090635.1 Rubroboletus satanas | reverse complement strand
ATATATCCTGCGGTTGTCGAGGGCGTGGAAATGAAGGGGTCGGCTCAGGTGGATACAAACATGTATTCACTAGACGGCGTATTGACCTCTTATCCAAACCTCGTTATCTGTAAGTGAAATTCCGCCTCAGCGATATTTCTTACCTCATACCCGCTGACCAGACTCTGCTGTTTATCCACATTTCGACCTCTATCCGAAGGCTCTGCATATCATCGAGCCGCTCAAGCAGAAGGGGGTAGAGGTGAGGTTGGTGAGTATAGGCTCTCTTACAACCGGGTATCCCAACATGACCATTTGTAAGTGGGTACGTCATTATATATTCAGACACTGACATTCGTGAAAGACCCGAGTGCATATCCTTACCTAGAGATATACCCGACACGGGATACGGTGTGTATTGTGGAAGTGTGGCACTTGCTCTTACTCATGAGGCAATGATTAGAGGAGGCCAGCCTCGAGCGTAATTTGGGGCATCTCTTTCGGATGGCTGACAGCCAGGACCTGGCTCCAAGTTTATCCGTTACATATTGCGAATCCCCTGACGAGGCGACATGCAGATGACCAAAGCAGATCTATCTCGAGGTCATGGAGCCCGGTAATCGGTGAGCATCAATATGATCCATGATCTGTATGTTCTCACGATTTGCAATGCTTTGTCATTGTCGCGCAGCCGATATTGTGATTAGGAAGCAGGCAGTCTGGGGACGGTCGTTCGGATGGGAAAGTGCGGCGACATGGCGCGCAGTGTGGCCAACTCCTTATGCACTAATCCAAGACGCTAGTCCGATATCTGTCCACCTAGGCCAGCAGAGCGACTCATCCTCGAAGTATCCATCCCTTATTATATGTGAGTCTCTATAGAGGGATCAAGCATCATTTCTGACGTGAACACAAGATCCTTCTGCCTATCCTCGTTTTGATATTTATCCGTCACATGCTGCCATTGTAGAAGTAGAGGAATCTCAGATGGCGAAGAAAAATCAATGTACTGTCGACCTCATTCCCCATTATCCCAACCTAGGAATCTGTAAGAAAACAGGTACCTCGTTAATTCTGCCGTCTGATATCCGTTAGACCCGGAAGTGTATCCTCACCTCGATGTGTATCCAGCCTTTGCGAGGGATTCGGTTATCGTGGAACGTGGAGAAGGGCAATCCAACCTTCGCCGCCGTCGCATAAAAATGTGGAGAGCTAAAACAGCAGCTCAAGTTGGGCTAGCCGAACTTCTCGCCAACAACCACGTTTGGGAAGTCGACGAACCCCTTCAGCTTGACTTGGCCGATTACGCTTGGTCCCGGAGCTCTACAGGACCCCCCACACCACCTCTAGAGTTACCCCACACGCCGTCTATTCCGGGATCCGTGCATATAGACCGCCGCATTCAAGGGTCGGTGTTACTCACACCATCGACTGCAACGACGTGGGGCCCACAAGATGACGATTGGTACTCGGACATTAACAGTATCGAGCGCCTACCTTCTCCGGATCTCGGTCAGCGGGTTTTTGATGATGTCGAGAATAGTGAATTTGCCCATCGACCGTGGCATATGGTTTGGCCCTTTTTCGGGAAAGCAAGCGAAGCGAAAAATCTTGTGTCGGTCTGCGGGAAATCTAGTTTTGTCCCGGAATACCCACACCTAGTGATTTGTGAGTCAGCTCAGTAACACTGGCAGCCTTGTTTGATCGAATTGTGCGAATTTAGACCCAGCTGCGTACCCTCATTTTGAGCTCTACCCGACCTGGGCAAGCGTATCCACCTTGAAATATCAGGTAGCTGAAACGCTCGCTAATTCAAGTATATATCCTGCTCTTGATGTCTGTGAGTTCTACGCGCGAGCTACTTCGCTGCGCAACCGCTCACCATCGGCGTGTCTAGATCCTGCTATCTACCCTCATTTCAATATTTATCCCATCGTTTTTCGAGTAGAAATCTCCGGCAAAGTGGTCTCGAACGTCCGGCACGAGCGAGTAGAAGTGAGACTCCCTTCTCTGTATCCTAACTTTGATATCTGTGAGTCCAAGTACTATGGATTGTGATGCACGCTCAGCGTTTCTAGTAGATCATGCATGCTATCCTAGTAATCTGGATTACATCTACCCCTTCATTAACGCAATCGAATCCACTCAAATATCGATCGAAGCTTCTCGTGGCTATCCGTGGCTTGTTATTTGTATGTCTGCCGATCTACTCGGTGAATCTCCCAGGCCGAGACTTTTGACTAGATCCTCCGGTGTATCCATTCATAACCCCGTATCCTGGCTCCTCAGCTGATATCACCCAGCCGTTCGATTCAGAGCAATCACCTTCTATACCTTCACCAATAGAACCGAAATCAGTCAGCGTGGAATTGCCCGCCTACCCAATATTAGACCTCTGTGAGTATTCAATCCATGCTGCTTAGGTTTCTAATATCTGAGGAAATGTAATCAGACCCTGCAGGCTACCCCTGGTCCCTTGAGTTCATATACCCCGCTGTCCCGGTCGATGATTGCTCGGAAGTGGCCATCTGGATCTGTATGTTTTGCAAAATTGTATATTTCATACTTGCTGACGTTATCAATTCTGAGGCCCTGTCGTGTATCCCTTCATGCAGCCGTATCCTGGCGTACCAGGCTCAGTTCACATTCCTGGAGCACTTGATGAAAATGAATATGCGTCTGCCAAGGCATTCCTTGCATTGTCAGAGGTAATTAGTCGCAGATAATCGATCTTGTCTCGCGGCTGAAGATATGCTACAGCTCAAGCGCATTGATCCAGGATATGCAGCGTATCCATACTTTGATCTCTACCCTACTGCTCTGATGCTAGCGCCTCAAGTAGGGCGAGCGGTACAAGATGCGTATGTTGGCGACTTGGCGACCCCTGTGCCGCGGATGCCCGCTATAACACGGGGAACTCGAAAGACTCATATGGAATTACATGCCTCGGTCTTTCGATCCTTAGGAAAGGGACCAGCACGAAATTTGAAGACGCACGCACGGCTCCACACCGAAGTGTTCCAGGATGGCATAGTGTGGACCCCTAGCGGATATATTCAAGATATCACAACCCTGACCAGGAAAAAACCGGGGAATATACCGGTACGAGAATCGCGGCGTCGCCCATCCCAAGACAATTCCATTCCCCGCCGATCACGCTCGAGATCAGGAACTAATACCCCACAATCATCGGACAAGGTTACCTTTCCTCTCGCGCAGTCACCACCCCTGCCTCCGCTACCTCCTCTCCGTGTTCGCAGTCCGGAACCATCCCCGGTTGTATCTGAGACGCCAATGCCACGTGTTTCTTCGCCTTCTATTACATACACACATAAGCGGACGGCGAGTTCACGCTTGGCGCAAGCAGTCAAGTCACTGATGCCTGGACTACCAAGGCGTAACTCGAGTGGAACTCCTGAGAGCCGTCCTCCCGAGGACAACAAGGAACGCGTCAAGGATCACCAGTCCCCGGCAAGGTTCCTATCGTTGGTTGACCGACGGTCGACAGCCGTGCCTCCTCTCCCTCAAGCTCACCCCAACACTCCCGAATTCCTGACGCGTGCTCTGGCAAGCTCGCAAAGAAAGGAGAACTTGGTTTTACAAAGAGCGAGGGCATACGAGCAGGCAACTGGTGCGCCTTTTGAGAGATGAGACACCTCTGGTAGAGGATCCCTGATTGTTGTTATTAGTGGCGAATCAGTCCTCCGGCGCCGTGGGTACCAAGGGGACGCATGTCCCATTCACACTTCCACCATTAACCCCGATTCCTCCCATGACTGAAGTGGCGGAGGCGATCGAAAAATCTAAACTAACTTCCCCTTGAAAGCTTAACACCGCTCGTTTTGTTCGTTATCGATTGTCTCGTAAACCGGTGGTAAATACATGATATAGATATAATGCGTGACAAGAAGTGAGCCGATCAGTCGTGGTACGGAGGTGGTTGGTTCACGCCAGGGTCATGATCGATGGTGGCCAGCGTGTGTCCCAAGCCAGGCATGGGGCCGGAGCTTTGATCTGGCGAGGGCGGTGGCGCAAGAGCCGTGGAAGCGCTCTTGGATCCTTGTGCTGATTCCCGAGCCTCCCTCCTTTGCCGCTCCCTCTCATCGCGCACCATCTTGCTTTTGCGATCATCCAGAAACGCCAACTTTATCTGTCGATCCGAAAAAAGGGGGGTCAACATGATGGTGATCGAAAGGTGCGAACGAGATGTCGAGTTCTTGAGGCAAAAAAAAAACATACGTTTTGAGCGACGGTTGCCGCTGCCGCTTTCTGCTCCACCTTATTCCGCTGTAACTGTTCTTCCTTATGCGTCTCGCGGTCGATAGCTTCCCTGAGCATCGCGGCGCCGATGCACAGGTCCGCCATCTTACTGGTGTTGAATACATAGTACGATTGAAAGTCCATCACCTCGAAAAAGGAGTAAAGCAGAGAACCTCGTGCGTCAAAAAGCCAGCCCCCCTGTGATGAGCGCACTACGGCGACATTGACTCACCTTGGGGCGAAATCCAAGCTGGGAAGGAGGAACGAAAGGCGAACATAAGGAGTTGGAATAGGTAAACGGGCACGAAAGAGTGAACTCACCGCCAGAGCATACTCCAGAGCGCCTTTCGGCTGTATCAACCGACGCTTGATGGTATCGTTTTCGTGCTTGAACGTATGATATCTCGAATTCTCTGGCTCGCGCAGAATGTTCTCTGCCATCGTGGACAAGGTCTATGGTTCCATCGTGTTAGATAAGATCCAACGATCGAGTACTAGAATGCAGTGGTTCGCGGGGTAACTGTGGATCCCATCCCGCACAGACCATACACATGCATACACTCGCCTTGAGAGAGTCCATCGCGATCTCTTTCGAGTTTGGTCGAAAGATGCCAGGTTCGATGAGACGACGAAACATCTGCCGTTTCTCGTGCTCTTGCACGAGCGGAACAGTGCCTGGGGTACTTATTTCATGGCGTCTGGCAGCAGCCTCTGCCAGTACTTGAGCGGTGGGAGGTGGTCTGCTAGTCATTGGCAGAAGTGACGAATTCAGGGGCTACTTGAAATAGTCCGATATGCAAATTCAAATCCCGCAAATTTCCGACCAGCTCGATGTTATCAACCAGCAGACTACAAGTCTTGCAACTATCCCGTCCTCACACTCGAAGCAGCGGAAAGGGAGCCTGGTGTCGACCATACTCAGGCAGTTGTCAAACGATAGACCTTTTTTTTTTTTCGGGAAAGCTCCCCGGGCCGAGCGCGCGAGCGCCGGGTCTCATGCTTACGAGTAACTGACTAACAAACTCCTGCCAGGCAGTGCGGACGTTCGCGCTCGGAATTATCGTGCGTATCTGCGCATTTCGACTCCCCGGCCGATTTGTTGCGCAGCAACAACGTACGTTGGTGTTCCGAATCTTGGTGCGCTGATTTGCGTCCCCGAGGGAACATCTATAGGAGACGATGGATACGGGAGGCGTTGCCCCTCTGCGTTCTCCGGTTCGTGGGGTCTGGTGTGGAATGTTTTTCTCGACGTTGTCATACAGTCGTCCGGGGAGGAGTATGCCGTTGAAGAGGTAAGCCCAGGCTCCTTCCACCGCCACTTCGGGTGTGGGGTCGGCACACTAGGGCATGTGGACTTGGTAGAGTTCAGTAGTAGTCATTTCGTGTTAGGTCAGCTACTAGAGACCACACTGCCCTAGTATACCGCCCTGACGCTCGATGCGGCGGTGGGAAGGAGCCTGGTCACACCAGCGATACCCAAAACACGTTGTTATATAACTATCGACGAGTAAGAAAATAAAAATACTGACAATCCTATGGCTACACTAGGGAACACCAAGTAAGTCGAATAACAAAGCGTCGAGCTTCCTTGTATCAATCCGAGTCCACATCTTCCGTCACCACTCCGTGGTCATAATCAACCTCTGCGTCTTGCACGAGGGACGACAGGCCAGCTGCCCGGACAGATCTGGGATCATAAAGGGAAGTTTCGTCTTCGGAGGAGCTATCACTGCTCCATGGCAGCTCATGTCTATCCGGGCTGGGCTCTTTGCTTCTCACAACCCTGGAAGACTTGAGCGGGGAGGAATGTGGTATCGTAAGTGCGGAAACGGATTTCCGTCTTAGTTTGGCGAAAAAAGTGGATCGTGCAGAGCCGCTCGCACGTTGTGGAGTAGGAGAGTGGTCTGTTGCGGCGGGTATATCTTCGTCGGGAGATTCTCGCGACTCGAGAAGCTCTGAAGTCCATTTACGACGCAAAACAGGAGAGCGGAGGGGGTCCGTAGTATTTGTGTCACCAGGCGTTGACATCCCGGACTCCACAGCGTCGTTGGTAATAGGACGTCCACGCCGAAAATACCATGCTGTCCCGTTATCAGCGAAAGCATTTTCCGCATCAGCGTCCATCGCTAAAGGTGGCTCAACGGTCGTCGAAGTTCCTACCAGTCGGGTTCCTTTTAGAGCTTTCGGGGTGGTACTATCGTTGATGACACCATCTGTGTCAGCGGGGGTCAGGTTAGATCGTACACGTTGTATGGCACGACGGACAGCCCGTCGACCGAGCAGTATCTGCTGCTCGATCCGATACCGGTTCTCTATAATGTGCAGCTTCGGAGGCGACATCAATTACGCACGATTGGCTGAAGGGATGACTTACTTTTGGCCAAGTTACCATTTCGCCAACTCGGATCATCCTCTGAAGTTCAGCGGGGTCTGGATCACTCAATATGCCGAGCCAGTCCTGTAAATGATCAAATCAAAACAAATACATGACGAAACTTTGAATGTACGCACTAAGAGTCGTGTCTTTGGCCATATGCTAACAAAAATGTGATGTGAAACGCGATCGTTGAATATGGTCAATACATACGTTACGGTGCCATCGAATCGCTGAAGGAAGACACTAGACCAATCCTGACCCAGCAGCTGTGGAAGTAGTTCGAGGTCTCGGATGACCTACAAGCCAAGTCTGTCTCCGGGTGCTGACTATGCTCGGGATATGATATTTACCTTGAAATTCTTCGTAAGCTCTAATTTGAGCCATTGTTCAGCAGCAGATAATAGGAAGTTGCCTCTCCAGCCTGGTGCCTGCATTAATCGTGGCGCCCCAGGAAGACCGTTGGAGACGCACCTTTCCCTTTCGTATGGGCCACTGGTTTCCCGGCGGAACCCCGAGACGCAAAGAAAAATAAATGGACATGTGGGTTGACCTGCGATACGACTGGATGGGTAACTACAAACAAACCATCAAACACCGTAAGCTATCGAAATAAAATAAGGGTATGCCATACCATTGAAATAAAGATTGAGAGCTTGAATTGGTATATCCACCCTGCAAACGGACGTGAATAGAGAGAGCCTACAGTATCAAGCTCGGCATGCCGCGAACCTTAGAGATCCGTCCTTGAACTTACTACCCCAATTCCATGGTACAAGACGGCCATCCTTGAGTTTCTGCATCAGCACCACCGGATTCAGTATACCAGGTACTGCCGCTGAGGCCAGTAGTGCGCTCCAGATGACCGTATCCGGTGCAGTAACGTAATTTAGTAACTTTGTTGGCCTGTACGCGCGAGATTAGAAGAATTTCGAACAGCCAATGGCGGAACTGACGAGTGTCGGTCAGCTGGGATGACAGATATATTAAGGATCCGTCCCGTCCTAAGATAAGCCTCATGAAAGGTCATCGAGCCCCTCGTGAAGAATGCAGCCTAGACCATGATGTCAATCAAGAATAAATGGTGATCATTCCGAAGTAACCAACCTTTCGAGCCCACATCACACTGTCGAACCGAGCGCCTGTCTTCCAGAAGCGCTTGATCCAAACCTCAAAAGATTCCTCGCAAGCCGTTAGTTTGTGGGCTAGTTCAGGGACCAAGAAAGCTTTCAATTCTTCGTCTGGTCTAGTGCACACGAGTGCGGCAATAAGACCACCCGCAGAGGTCCCTGCAATCACCCGAGGTAGCAAACCAGCATCCAGGAATGCCTTCACTACTCCTACATGATCTACATTTCAAGCGGTTACCAAACAGTATTCTATTCTCGTGAATCAATTTACGCACAGTAACCAAACGAGGCGCCACCAGATAGGCAGAGTGCCGAGGTGCCAAGATTGACGGCTGCACTCTTGAAAAATCGCTTCTTCTCTTCATTTGATAATTCCGTGGACTCACGGATGAACTTGAGAGCTCTTTCTTGCTCGTCGTGATATGCTGACGAAGGAGATGACTGTTACTTCATCAGTAAAGCCAAGTTGTGGAATAGCAACACACATTCGATCAAATTCTTGGTGCCCAGAAAGGTCTGAAACAGAGTGAGATATGTATCAACAATTGGCACGAAAACAAGCGACCTCGCTGTACAGCCTTTAAGAGGATGATTAACACGAGTGTTGGATCCGTTAGAACATATGTTCGTTACCTCGGTGATTCTACGCCAGCAAAGTTACTCCGAATACACGTTTCAAGTACTCCGAGCACTCCACGAACGTCGTTCCTCTCTCTCAAAATCTTGAGCGATCGATTGACCTGGTCGTGGATTAGACAAGGGCTCTCGACGAGAACTGACAATATCTGTACCTTCTTGACCAACTTCCAATCATAGAACGAGTCTTCGTCAATCCGTTTCCACTCATGGAAATCCAAGTACCTATCCAGGGTAAGGGCTGATTCTTTCCACTCCTGTAGTACACAGTCGGGATGGTATCGTGGAACCCAGAGAATTTGAGTCTGAAATATATGTGCTTACTTCGTATGTTCTTGAAGAACGGAGACGTCGACGAAGTTCCCCTTTCCGACCCCTCCCTGACGGGATGTGAGGCAGGATCGTGACGACCCACTGTTCGACTCACAAGCAGACAACCATTCCTTGGTGTTAACGACTTGTCTGATGAATATATAAAGACTGAACTGCACGACAATAGTGACGAAAATGAACAACTGTGACAAACCGAAAAAGACATGAGTATGATTCCACGAACGAAAGTTCACATCTATGCGTACCAGGAGCGGCCACCTTAAGAGGAGGAACAGCCAATCTTGCCTGTGCTCCGGAGACCTTTCTCCCTTCCTCCTCCTTGACCGAGATCAATGCGGGAAGTGGTAAGCAGGGAAGGAATGAGTACCTCTTGACTTTGAGATTGATAGGAGCGAAATCGGAGAGCGCAGAAACCTTTCTTATTCGTGGGCTTTGAGGAATTGGGGTACCCGGGTGTGCGCTCGGCGACGCGGTACCAAAGTGATCGTGTTCACCCAGCTGCAATGCTGCCTTGAATGCATCAATGTGGCTAATGAATTCAGCGAGGGAATACGCGAAAACGGCAGCAAGCTCACGACTCGTCGACGTAGTCGAAATTGAAGATGTCGGTCGGGTCTGTGAGGTTCATCTGTACTTGGAGTGTTGCTCGCTCGGAGGCAAGGGTGATGTATTACATAATCATATCTACGCGACGGTACTGGTCAGGATGCCTTATTGAGCCACTTCTTGACATTGGTCTGTCCCATCGCATTCACTGCTTGCTTCACTGTTCCCCTCTCGACTAGACAACGGTAACGCACAAACTCGGGAGCGATGTTGGGCGATGGTGCGGCAACGCTTGTGAACATATGCGCACCCACAAGCTCTTCAAAGTTCTGAAGTAGAAAGGTCTCGCAGGAGAAACGAATAATTGCTTGTGAGACATACTCTCATCAGAACTTCTCGGGTGCATCTGGCCATTCCAATACTTCCCCCTTCGATTTGAATGGGTGCCACCGAAGACGCGCGAAATTCCTCCCGGAATGCATCATAGAGCATCTCAAATGTGATCATGTCGTGACCGGCTGAATGAGTGTGCATGGCAGCAACCAAAAGGCAGATCGAGGGATAAGATAGTGCTTTATTTGGTGCATACATTCAGTGCGACGGTCCGACAGGAAGCGACAAGATCTCACCTTGCAATTTAGAGAACTTCGGGCGAAGTCGCTGAGCCAAAACCGCCGCAGAGATGTGGGATGCCGATGGAAATGGGGACGTTGTCCGTAAATTGGTGACGATAGCAGTCTATATCACGGTTACACCCCATCAAGTGATACAAAGTTGACTGACCAGCATTTGCTTGAGCATTCTGACATCTCGAGTCAACGCAAACGTGTCTTTTATTATGTCCACGACCTTTCGATCTTCAAGAAAAGTGTGCACTGCAAAATTCCAAAGAGTACCCCATTCGCTAGAATCACCAATAGGAGTGTTAAGCAGACGTCGCGAGATGTTTATCCAGGAGAGTAAATCGGATGGAGGAGCAGTTCGTATCATGCGGCCTGAAAACCGACTCTTTACACGCTTTTCTAACAGGTTGATCGTGTCGATGCGGGTGGTAATGCCAACGACTGCCAGCCCATTGTTACCTTGCCCTACCCTGCAGCTTTGGACGGTATCCAAGAGACAATAAAGTAGGGACTGCCTGGCATGTTGTGCAAAGAGATCAAAGGCATCAAGGATGACGACACTTGGACGGGAGAGCGTGGGCAGTACAGATATCAAAGCGGGGAGGTGGGATGGTGGCGGGACGGATATCGTGGTACCAGGATCGATAAACGGATTGTGTTCTTCCTCCTCATCTAGATCGCGTAGGAACGACTTCCCGGTTTGCTGGGACAGTTGTCGTGCAATTTCGCGCAGCGCTAAGCGGTCATTATGCTGTGTGTAGCCAGATAGCCGAAGTACCATCGGTTCCTCTGCAAGGTCCTTGATTGCTCGCTCAATAAGCTATTTGACCATTGCTCATAAGACAATATTAATTAGTTATAAGAAAGACGTACAGAGGTTTTCCCACTCCCGCGCGGTCCAAGTAAAAGACAACTATTACCTTCTCCACGGGTCACTGTGCCATGAAGTAAGTTGTGCAATTGAGTATAGGCAGTGCTATTAGTGGATAAGTGACCGTGATCGTCAAGGTCCTCCGATGATGGTGATGTCTGGAGCGCACTCAAGATAGCGCGTTTTTGTAGTCGAAGACAAGGTACTAGGTGAGCGGGCAAAACACCGGGGAGTTTGACAGGAGAGGATAAGGGTGTGAGATCACTGCCTTTCTTGGGGGAAGGTGGCCGACCGGCACGCCTGCTCGGTGTAGCAGGCGCATCGTTAGGCTTGTGGTGCAGTTTTGAGGGAGAAGTGCGTGGGGTGTGAGGAGGACGGACTCGCGAAGGGGTTGATGGAAATTGAACAGTTTTCGTCGGGACAAGCGGTGAATCGGGTCCGGGGCGCGGTTGCCTTGAAGGAGTGGAAGGTGCTTTGTGGATCGAGGGGACCTTGAGCTTCAAACCAGCTGCACCATTGGTGGGCGGGGACGCACAAACGGCGCTGGTCCTGAGTGCGATGGCTCTGGGGGTCGTGATTTCTACGCAGTCCATCACGACCCGTGATGGACCAGGTCGGGGACCAGGGGTTGACGGGG
>JBBPNB010000872.1:0-11390 GCA_038090635.1 Rubroboletus satanas | reverse complement strand
ATAGAACTTAGCTCCCCAGCTAATTCTACGCAATATACCTGCTTTCTTGGTGTATTCATCTCCCTGAGTCTTCGAGTACCTCTTTGATTACTCGCTGCTATATTCTTGACGGTTATCTATCTTGGCTCATGCCTAGAGAGCGGTAGCGTCGTAACAACTTCGCCCTTCACAACTTAAAGTATACCGACACAGCCAAGACGTATATCTTCCTTAACAGGATGAACAAGGGACGAGGGAAGGCCTTCGCAGAGGCCTGGCTCACCAAGTTGGCAGACCCACTAGAACTCGGCATGGACAAAAGCCTTAAGATCTACACGGCCTTCAAAACAGCGTTTTCACCCTACGACAGTGCTGAATCTGCATGAGTCAGCTTAGCCACCCTCACACAGGACACCAGATCCTCTAAAGGTTTCGAAAAGTTCATTTCTGACTTCTCGGTCCTCGCAGTCCGCTCCGGCCTTAATAAACAGATCCATGCTCTTGAAGAATGGTTCCTTTGAGGTGTAGATCCCTACATTGCCCTTGAACTAACAAGACTCAAAACCTTCAAGAAAGCCACCAAAATGGAACAAATTTATGAAGCTGCTGCCAATGCAGAATCAGGATAGCGAAGAATGAATAGCCTTAAGAGAAGAACTGCTCCCGCTTACGCCCCCCAGCACAGGCATCATGACCCAAATGCCATGCAGGTGGATCGCCTCACCATCTCTCCAGTTGAGCAAAGCCAACTCCGGAAAACCAGAGGATGTTTTGTTTGTAAGAAGAAGGGATGCCACTCGAGGAACCACCCGGGATATCCAGGAAACCCCTCTCCCGCACCACCATGGCCGTCATACCACGTGAGAACCCTATCCACCACTTCTCCATCCAGGGAGCAGCCGACTCCTTCCCAGCCTGATCAGCTGGATCACATGCTTGCCAGTCTTCAGCACAGCAGCAGCCGAGAAGAAATCCTCCGCACTCTACAGGTCACTTTTGACCCAAACCTAGACGAGGAAGGACTTCCCTTCCACAGGAACTTCCAGCAGCCCGTGGAACCACCCGCCAACCCACAATGGGAACGTATCAATGTCCTCGAAATGGAGGAATCCCCCACAGCTCGGATGAAAGAGGCTGAGCCAATCATGAAGGTGTGCCCTTTCAAACCCACTAGTCTGCATTTTTAGTCGGGAGCAATAGACCGACGTCATTGCCTCCCTTTACAATTGCACCTGTATTTATTTCTGGAGCAAAGAGTAATTCTATTTGAATCCCCCTTCGTGTCTGGAAGCAGGATGGCAAAATCATCGGGACTAATGCCTTAATCGACAGTCACCGGTTGCTTCATAAATCGAACAACTGCAATACAGATGGGACTACCCATCTATGCCCTAGAAGCACCAATTCTAGCATGGAACGTTGACAGATCCCACAACATTTCCGGAACCATCAAGTACAAAACCAATGTGGTTTTGGACTACGGAGGATTAAAAGAACAGCGGAACCTTTTTATCCTCAACAGCGGCAAAGAGGGAGTTATTCTAGGACTCCCATGGCTTCGGGCCATTAACCCGAACATAGATTGGAAGGCAGGGAACGTGACTATCACCCCCTCATCGTACCGAAGAACCTCGGATGACTACCCAATCGCCATGCAGCAGCGTTATCTGCTCAGATACTTGGGTCACAGCGAGGAAGAGACTATTGAAGACGGTCTCTACCAATCATTTCGCAGGTGGACACCCATACAGCGTGCGAAGTTCTTCCATGCCCACGGAGACATTCCTGAGTTCGTAATCCGACGAACGACGCTCTCCACCACTATCGCCCAACAGGAGCTTGAAAGCAAAATGCAGGTGGTTCTACCGCGAGCTTTCCAGCAATACGCCGACATCTTTACCAAAAAAGACACCAAACTTCCACCCTCCCGTCCTTACGACCACACTGTCAAACTAAAAGACTCGTTCATCCCAAAATGAGCCAAGAACTACCCTCTCAACCCAGCCAAACAGGTGGTGTGCAAGGAGTTCATCAACGAACATCTCAAGTCCAGAAAGATTACCCTGTCCAAATCCCCCCAAGCCTCCCCTTTCTTCTTTGTTCAAAAGAAAGACGGAAAGCTTCGCCCATGCCAAGACTATCGTTACCTGAACACCCACACGGTTAAGAACGCCTACCCCCTCCCACTTATCTCCGACCTCACCGACAAACTAAAAGGATCAAAGGTCTTTACTAAGTTTGACATTCATTGGAGGTACAATAATGTTCTTATTAAACCTGAGGACCAATGGAAAGTGGCCTTCATCACCCCGTTTGGCCTTTTTGAACCAACGGTGATGTTTTTCAGAATGTGCAACTCCCCTGCCATGTTCCAAGCCTTTATGGACGACCTCTTTGGCGACTACATCGCAGAAGGATGGTTAATCATCTACATGGATGACCTCCTCATCCATTCTGCCGACCCCACCTTACACGAGGAACGGACACGGAAAATCCTTCAATGCTTCCGCGAACACGAGATGTACCTCAAGCTGGAAAAATGTATTTTCGCAGCTTCGGAGGTGGAATACCTAGGAATGATCGTCAACAAGGACGGTCTAAAGATGGATCCTGCCAAACTCAAGGCTATCGAGGAATGGTCCCCCCCTGACAGTGTCAAGGCTGTACGCTCATTTTTAGGATTCTGCAACTTCTATCGGAAGTTCATCCCCTCATTCTCAGACATTGCCCATCCTCTTCTGGACCTCACGAAGAAGACAACGCCCTGGTCCTGGGACTCACGACACGAGGAATCCTTCCAGAAGCTAAAAGTCGTGTTCACTCGCTGACCCGTTTTAGCCTTCCCGACACCTCTAAGCCTTTCACCCTCATGACAGACGCATCCCTCACCGCATCAGGTGGCATACTGATGCAACCGAACGCCAATGGTGATCTCCAACCATGCGGCTACATATCGCAAACGTTCTCTCCGGTGGAGCGGAACTACAATATCTTTGACCACGAATTACTCGCCGTCATATGCGGACTCCAGGAGTGGCGCCAGTACCTCCTCGGATCACCTCATTCCGTCATGATTCTTACAGATCATAAGAATTTGACATATTACAAGCAAGCACATACTCTATTGCGCCACGTCTTGCGATGGCTCCTGTTTTTACAGGATTTCGACCTTACGTATATGGCTTTACCTGGCACACAAATGGCACCTGCTGATGCCTTATCACATCGGGACGACGTTGATACGTTCCTGGACAATCAAAATGTCCAGGTCTTACCTAACTCAGCCTTCAAGGTCCAGATCAACCATATTGACCTGGCACTGGCCAGTAAAATCCGAGCTTCTACAGCCTCGGATTCTCTCATCCTGGAAGCTCTCCGCCACATGGAACTGGAGGAACCCCTCTTCGACTGTTCTTGCCCGGATGACTGGACCTTCGATGAAGGTCGTCTCTACTTCTGCAGCCGTCTTTATGTGCCTTCCGATGCACGACCTGACCTTGTCAACACCGCCCACTCTTCCCCGGACGGGGGCCATGGTGGCCATTTATGCACCATTGCCCTCCTCTCAAGAGATTACTGGTGGCCCGGACTATCCTCCTTTGTCTGCCACTACGTCACAGGGTGTGCCGTTTGCCAAATGTACAAGGTCCAGACACACCCCACGGTTCCCCCCCTTAATCCACTTTCCCTCACCGCAAGTTGCCCCTTCCAGAATCTCTCTGTGGATCTCATCACAGACCTTCCCCCGATATGGGGCTTTGACTCTGTTATGGTCATGGTTGACCATGGCCTTAGTAAGGGGGTGATTCTCGCCCCTTGCTCCAAAACGATCGACGCGGCCGGAATTGCCCGCCTTTTCTTCAAAAATGTTTTCAAACGTTATGGTCTACACGAAAAAGTTGTGTCAGACCGAGGTCTGCAATTTGCATCGACCTTTGCCAAGGAACTTGCTCGCCTCCTAGAGTACGACGTTGCCCTTTCTCCAGCCTACCATCCCCAAACCGATGGAGAAACGGAATGTTACAACCAACAACTGGAGACTTATCTCCGAATCTTCTGTGACGGTCAACCACACAAATGGCTAGACCTTCTCACCATGGCGGAATTCGCACACAATGCTGCCACCCACTCAGTCACAGGCAAATCTCCGTTTTCCCTAATGATGGGATATGAGCCTCGTTCCTATCCTCCCCTTGGCTGTACCTTCCTCCCCGCTTTAGAACAAAGACTTTCCCACATCGAAGATGCTAGGAAAGAAGCTGAAGCTGCCCATACCCTTGCTCAGCAACGAATGAAGGAGAGAGTCTTTTCTTGCTTCAAACCCTGGAAGGTAGGAGATAAGGTTTGGTTAGACTCCCGGAACTTGAAACTCCAAGTCCCCTCACGGAAATTTGCACCTCGACGAACTGGGCCCTTCAAGATCTCCCAAGTGATCTCCACAGTGGCATACTGCCTACTACTCCCAAAGACATGGAAGATTCACAATGTCTTCCACGCCTCACTTCTCATAGCCTTTAAGGAAACTCCCGAGCATGGCCCCAGCTTCCCATGGCCATCTCCGGAACTCATAGCCTCGGAAGAGGAATACGAAATTGAGAAGATCATCAATCACAGGGGAACTGCTGGCCAAAGGCAGTACTTGTGCCATTGGAAGGGATATTCTGATGCCGAGCGGACTTGGGAACCCCCATCCAACTTAGGAAATGCCAAGGAACTCCTCTCTGAGTATAAAAAGAGGGTCGGACTCTAAACCCTCCTTTCCTTCATTCCCCCACCATTGCCCATGCCCGTCTCATCCTCCCCCTTCAACAACACCCCCCTTTCCGTTTGTATCTCCCGACTCCCCGCCTATGCCCGTAGACTCCTCTATATCGGAGTGCTTGAGAATGTTGAGGCCCTTATGACGATTGAGGCCTTACCGTTCTACTACGCTGACAACACCCTCGTCCACCTCATTTGACTCTTCTGCCTTTATGTGGCCCTTTGAACCCTTCTCACCAGGGCCACCTGGTGCCAGGCAGGTCCCTCTATCTTCGGGACTGACCCCAGACAAGTCCAAGACTTCCCTGCCGTCATGGCCATCGAACAGCTCCTGGTCGAGAACCGAAACCTATCCCTTGACCTCCTTTACATCCATGGCTTCTCCCTCTGCATTGCCCTCCTCCCAGAGGGAACCCTCACGAGGATTATACGGCCCGTCGTCCTCTCCTTATCCGAAGGAGATAGAGAGAACTATTTCAGAGACTTTCCGCTCCCTGGCGCCAGACCCGGCTCATCTAGGGCAGTCCATGTGGCCCTCGAGGAGGCTCTCCCGCTCCCCTATGACCTTTGCGGAGAACCCGGATCAAGTGGACCTTGATTCGCTCGCTGGAGGAGGAGTTGGAGCATCCGCGCTCCCCTCCGATGGCAAGGCCACCCTTACCCCCAATTCCCCTACCTCCAGTC
Organism: Rubroboletus satanas; assembly: GCA_038090635.1. Lineage (NCBI taxonomy): Eukaryota > Fungi > Basidiomycota > Agaricomycetes > Boletales > Boletaceae > Rubroboletus > Rubroboletus satanas. Next base: position 5,966 of record JBBPNB010000872.1, on the reverse strand, counting down.
TCTCCTCATTTCACACCCCCTCCCCCGTACTGCCCGGCGGGTTTACTATCCCCAACACTACCGCCACCACCCCACCCCTCGTCAACAGAATCCCTCTCTCACCCGCACCATCCACCAGGGCCATATGCAGAATCCCGAGGCATCGATGTGCAGTCATTCTCAGGGCAGGATTACCGGCCACCAATGGACGCCGTGTTCCCAATGTACTGTATTGGGACACTCTCCAAGCCCAAGCCCCTCAGCTCATCAATCGCCCCGTCCCGCTCTGAATGGAGCATTGGCCCCAGTTCCCACTGTCTCCTTTGCCTCTCTTGTTAGTCCCTCAACCGTACATCATCCCCCTCCAGTATCAGTGGACACCCAACCTCGCCTCCCCGACTCTGTACCCGCTCAACCAGGTTTACCCCAACTGGTCCCACCCTGGTGCTTCAAATGCAGAGCAAGGACCCATCTTAGGGTTAACTGCCCAAGATATCAATGCCCCATTTGTCACACAGTCGCACCCGGACATCCCCAGTACCGTTGCCCTCAGCAACGTTGCTCCCTTTGCGGAGAGGCAGGCCATCAAGGACAAAACTGTTACCTGGCCAACCTATCCCCTGAACAATGGGACCTTACCGACTACGAGGTTAATGGAGGAGATAGTGCCTGAGATGGAACTTCAGGCTTGCGACGGGGGTAATGTTACGACTATGGCTTCCCCCGACTCTTTTCCTTGGAATGATCCCAACTCACCTTCCAGAACCATAGGAAGGACTCTCCTCAGCGAGTTGTGTAACTTAGGACATGAGGACCTAATGCTGGATGAGTTATGGGACAAGTTTATGTGTCTCGACTACGTCGAGCCCACGGACAATGGGACTTCCCAGGGACTCCCCAGGGAATCCCCTTAATTTCCTTTTTCTCTCATTTCCAATTCCTGTATACTGTAAACGGACACATCTCGCCTCAGCATCTACCATACTTAGGTAATGCCTCGTGTTCCCCTCACCCAGACAGATCCAAATCCCGATCTAGATCTCGCTCGATTAGTGCTGTTCCCTATTTAGATAGTTTAGGCCTCCCCTAAACTACCAAAGTAGTATTTAAGATTCATACTCCGTTGTACTTCTCTTTCTTCAATCTTGATCTGCGCCTTTCACCATAACAGTCTTGATCGCTGCGAAGCCTGATCGCCACTTCACTTCTATACCGTCTGCTTCTATCTCTGCGTCTTGCGATCAGTCTTAGCTTGAGGCTATCACGCCCAACGCCTAAGCCTTGGTCCTAGAAGGGTACTGTCCCCTAGGCCTAGTACCACCCATTGGGAGCCAGCACGCTCGACCTTCCGGTGAAGGACCACTTCGTACGCGAAGTGCTATGTGGACGGCCCCACGTATACATCAGGCTAGCGTAGGCACTCCAGAGGGAGAAGGCTAGTGCGCTAGACCTCTACCGGTCACTACTCTTGAGTATCCGGTACAGTCACCTTAGGAGTTCCCATTCTCCTCTCATGATACGTGTTGAGAACCAGCCCTCTCAACACTCGTTCTCCAAGCCAACAGGAGACTTCCCCAGTACATCACTGTGGTCAAGATTGTTACGGTTCTGCGTAACACAGGGTCCATCTTGAGACCGTCTTCGTTGACGATCATTCCTAAGTATTCCACTTCTGAAGCTGCGAAAATACACTTTTCCAGCTTGAGATACATCTCGTGTTCACGGAAACGTTGGAGGATTTTCCGTGTGCACTCTTTGTGCAAAGCAGGGTCGGCTGAATGGATGAGGAGGTCGTCCATATAGATGATCAGCCACCCTTCAGCTATATAGTCACCGAAGAGGTCATCCATAAAAGCCTGGAATGTGGCAGGAGAGTTGCACATTCCGAAGAACATCACTGTTGGCTCGAAGAGTCCGAACGGGGTGATGAAGGCTGCTTTCCATCGGTCCTCAGGTTTAATAAGAACATTATTATATCCCCATCAAACATCAAACTTAGTAAAGATCTTTGATCCTTTTAGTTTGTTGGTAAGGTCGGAGATGAGGGGGAGGGGGTAAGCATTTTTAACAGTGTGGGTGTTCAGGTACTGGTAGTCTTGGCAGGGGCGAAGCTTCCCGTCTTTCTTTTGAACAAAGAAGAAAGGGGAGGCTTGGGGTGATTTGGATGGGGTAATCTTTCTGGATTTGAGATGTTCGTCGATGAACTCCTTACACACTACCTGTTTGGCTAAGTTGAGAGGGTAGTTCTTGGCTCATTTTGGGATGAACGAGTCTTTCAATTCGATGGCATGGTCGTAAGGACGGGAAGATGGAAGTTTGGTGTCTTTTTTGGTAAAGATGTCAGTGTATTACTGGAAAGCTCAAGGTAGAACCACCTGCGCTTTGCTTTCGAGCTCCTGTTGGGCAATTGTGGTGGAGAGTGTTGTTTGTCGGATGATGAACTCTGGGACATCTCCGTGGGCGTGGAAGAATTTCACACGCTGTATGGGTGTCCATCCACGAAATGATTGGTAGAGACCGTCTTCAATAGTCTCTTCCTCACTGTGACCCAAGTATCTGAGCAGATAACGCTGCTGAGTGGCGATTGGGTAGTCGTCCGAGGTTCTTTGGTACGATGAGGGGGTGATAGTCATGTTCCCTGCCTTCCAATCTATGTTCGGGTTAATGGCCTGAAGCCATGGAAGACCTAGAATAACTCCCTCTTTGCTGCTATTGAGGATAAAAAGATCCTGCTGCTCTTTTAATCCTCCGTAGTCCAAAATCACATTGGTTTTGTACTTGATGGTTCCGGAAATGTTATGGGATCCATCAATGTTCCATGCTAGAATTGGTGCTTCTAGGGCATAGATGGGCAGTCCCATCTGTATCACAGTTGTTCGATTTATGAAACAACCGCTGGCCCCACTGTCGATTAAGGTGTTAGTCCCGACGATTTTGCCATCCTGCTTCCAGACACGAAGGGGGATTCAAATAGAATTACTCTTTGCTCCAGAAATAAATACAGGTGCAATTGTAAAGGGAGGCAATGATGTCGGTCCATTGCTCCCGACTAAAAATGCGGACTAGTGGGTTTGGAAGGGCACACCTTCATGATTGGCTCAGCCTTTTTCATCCGAGCTGTGGGGGTTTCCTCCGTTTCGAGAACATTGATGCGTTCCCATTGTGGGTCGGCGGGCGGTTCTGCAGACTGCTGGAAGTTCCCATGATAAGGAAGTCCTTCCTCGTCTAGGTTTGGGTCAAAAGCAACCTGTAGAGTGCGGAGGATTTCTCCTCGGCTGCTGCTGTGCTGAAGACTGGCAAGCATGTGATCCAGCTGATCAGGCTGGGAAGGAGTCGGCTGCTCCCTGGATGGACATGTAGTGGATAGGGTTCTCACATGGTACGATGGCCGTGGTGGTGCGGGAGAGGGGTTTCCTGGGTATCCTGGATGGTTTCTCGAATGGCATCCCTTCTTCTTACAAACAAAGCACCCTCCGGTTTTCCAGAGTTGACTTCGTTCGATTGGAGAGATGGTGAGACGATCCACCTGCATGGCATTTGGGTTGTGATGCCTGTGCTGGGGAGTGTAGGTAGGAGCAGTTCTCCTCTTAAGGCTATTCATCCTTCGTTGTCCTGATTCTGCATCGGCAGTGGCCTCATAAATTTGTTCCATTTCGGTGGCTTTCTTGAAGGTCTTGAGTCTGGTTAGTTCGAGGGCAATGTAGGGATCTACTCCTCGAAGGGACCATTCTTCAAGAGCATGGATCTGTTTATTAAGGCCAGAGCAGACTGCGAGGACCGAGAAGTCGGAAATGAATTTTTCAAAACCTTTAGAGAATCTGGTGTCCTGTGTGAGGGTGGCTAAGCTAACTCGTGCAGATTCAGTGCTGTCGTAGGGAGAAAATGCCGTTTCGAAGGCCGTGTAGATCTTCTGGAGGGTTTTGTCCACGCCGAGTTCTAGGGGATCTGCCAGCTTGGTGAGCCAGGCCTCTGCGAAGGCTTTTTCTCGTCCCTTGTTCATCCTGTTAAGGAAGATGTATGTCTTGGCCGTCTCGGTGTACTTTAAGTCGTGAAGGGCGAAGTAGCCCTTCATGGCGAGCAACCATCTGTAAGCATCCTGGGGCTCTCCAGAGAACTCCTCTGGGAGGGCGGCTTTAATTTCTCCGGTCATATCGTCTTCGTCGTCGTCATCATCTGAAGGAAAGAGGTCTGATCCTCCTGGACTAGGGGGGTTACCTGGTTGAGATGGATGGGTGGGTTTCCTCGGTGGGGAGTCTACTTCAATAGGTTCTCCTCCTTCCTCAACTGATGGTGGCAGTTGGGTAGGAACAGCCGATGGAGTCTCGGACTGATAAGGGGGACCACTTGAGGAAGCGCAGGAAATGGAAGGGGTAGGAGATGTGCGGGGTGGTGGGGGTGGTTGGTAATGTGAGGGTGGGGGAGCAGTAGCCCTGGAAGAACCAGAGATCCTTCTTGACGACGTGTGTTCGGGTACAGCGGCGAATTGGGAATGAGTGGTAGTCCTAACTGGGCTGGCTACTCTCTCTTCTTCGTCTTCTTCAGGGTCTCGTGCGAGAATCTGAGAAAGGCTGATGTGGTGTGTGGTGATGAATGATGGCTACCCTGGTAGCCGGAATGGAGGGGCATTGGGTGATAGTAACACCAACGAAAAGGAATCTTGATCTTTTGTTACGCAGAACCGTAACAATCTCGACTGCAGTGATGTACTGGGGAAGTCTCCTGTTGGCTTGGAGAATGAGTGTTGAGAGGGCTGGTTCTCAACACGTATCATGAGAGGAGAATGGGAACTCCTAAGGTGACTGTACTGGATACTCAAGAGTAGTGACTGGTAGAGGTCTAGCACACTAGCCTTCTCCCTCTGGAGCGTCTACGCTAGCCTAATGTATACGTGGGGCTGTCCATGTAGCACTTCGCATACGAAGTGGTCCTTCACCGGAAGGTTGAGCGCACTGGCTCCCAATGGGTGGTACTAGGCCTAGGGGACAGTACCCTTCTAGAACTGAGGCTTAGACATTGGGCGTGATAGCCTCAAGCTAAGATTGATCGCAAGATGCGGAGATAGAAGCAGATGGTATAGAAGCAAAGTGGCGATCAGGCTTCGCAGCGATCAAGACTGTTATGGTGAAAGGCACAGATCAAGATTGAAGAAAGAGAAGTACAATGGAGTACGAATCTTAAATACTACTTTGGTAGTTTAGGGGAGGTCTAAACTATCTAAATAGGGAACAGCACTAATCGAGCGAGATCTAGATCGGGATCTGAATCTGTCTGGGTGAGGGGAACACGAGGCATTACCTAAGCATGGTAGATGCCGAGGCGAGATGTGTCCGTTTACAGTATACAGGAATTGGAAATAAGAGAAAAAGGAAATTAAGGGGATTTCCTGGGGATTTCCTGGGAAGTCCCATTGTCCGTGGGCTTGATGTAGTTGAGACACATAAACTTGTCCCATAACTCATCCGGCATTAGGTCCTCATGTCCTAAGTCACACAACTCACTGAGGAGAGTTCTTCCTATGGTTCTGGAAGGTGAGTTGGGATTGTTCCAAGGAAAAGAGTCGGGGGAAGGCATAGTCGTAACAGACAACTGGAGGTGAGGTGGCCCGGCTGCTGACAGAGAGAACAGCGATGACGAGGGCAGTCATACTGTGGATGTCTGGGGGCGGCTTTGTAGCAGTAGGGACAATGGTAGGAAGGACAGTGAGGACGAAGGTGTTCTTTGACTCCACAATGGAAACATCGGATAGGGCGCCGTACGAATGGGCCCAAAGGGAGGACGAAGGGGTTGGATGCTGACCCCGAGGGTTGTTCTGGCAGGAAGGGAGGGGATAGGAAAGATATTATCACCAGTTCGATGGCCTTGGGTGTAGAGTTTTTCGGGGAAGGGGATGATGCCAGAGGTGGGCCTGCGTCTGACGCAGAGGAATTCTTGCATGATGACGGAGAGGGGACGACAGCTGGTTGGGAATGTGACAACAGTAGGAATCC
>JBBPNB010000871.1:0-11397 GCA_038090635.1 Rubroboletus satanas | reverse complement strand
ACGAACAAGGTTAGGTTTACACTGGAAAATGGCTGGAGAGATCTAAAGAGATCAACCAGGAAGGGAAACGGTGGTCCATAGGAGCGGAATGCCTGTCCACAATGTTAGGAAAGAGAATGAAATAAAATGGTAACCGCGGAGTGTAGGATAAGGGTTTAGGGAGTAACGCCAGACCATTGGTTTGTAACAACTCCTCTGTTTCAAGGATGTTAATGTGTTCCCATTGTGGGCTGATGGGTGGTTCTGCAAGCTGCTGGAAGTTCCTATAAGGAAGTCCTTCCTCATCTAGGTTTGGGTCAAAAGTGACCTGGAGAGTGTGGAGGATTTCTCCTTGGCTTGTGCTATGCTGAAGACCGGCAAGCATGGTGTCCAGCTGATCAGGCTGGAAAGGAGTTGGCTGCTCCCTGGATGGTGGAGAGGTAGAGAGGGTTCTTGCATGGTAAGATGGCTGTGGTGGTGTGGAAGAGAGGTTTCCTGGATACCCAGGGTGATTCCTCAAATAGCATCCCTTCTTCTTGCAGACGAAGCATCCTCCAGTTTTACGGAGTCAGCTTTGTTCTACTGGGGAGATGGTGAGGTGATCCACCTGCATGGCATTTGAGTCATGCCTATGCTGAGTTCTGTAGGCTGGGGTGGCCCTCTTCTTGAGGCTGTTCATTCATCATTGTCCAGATTCTGCATTGGCCACGGATTCATAAACTTCCTCCATGTCTTTGGCCTTCTTGAAGGTTTTGAGCCATGTTAATTCAAGGGCAATATATGGGTCAACTCCTTGGAGAAACCATTCTTCAAGAGCATGGATTTGTTTATTGAGTCCAGACTCAACTGCAAGAACCAAAAAGTCAGAAATGAACTTTTCAAAACCTCAAGAGGACCTGGTGTCCTGCATGAGGGTGGCAAGGTTGACTCTGGCTGACTTGGTGCTGTCGTAGGGGGAAAACACCATTTTGAAGGCTTGGTAGATCTTCTCTAGGGTCTTGTTGACACTGAGTTCAGCAGGATCAGCTAGCTTGGTAAGCCAAGCTTCTGCAAAGGCCTTTCCTTGTCCCTTGTGCATCCTATTGAGGAAGATGTATGTCTTGGCCTTATCGGTATACTTTAGATCATGAAGGGCAAAGTATCCTTTCATGGCGAGCAACCATCTGTAAGCATCCTGGGGCTCTTCTGAGAACTCCTCTGGGAGGGCAGCTTTAATCTCTTCTGTCATATTGTCTTCATTGTTGTTGTCATCTGAGGGAAGGGGGTCTGATCCTCCTGGGCTAGGGGGGTTACTGGGGTGTGGCTTCCTGGGAGGGGAGTCTACTTTGATAGGTTCTCCACCTTCTTCAACTAATGTGGGCAGTTGGGTGGGAACAGCCAATGGGGTCTTAGGCCGATAGAGGGGACCACTTGAGGAAGCGCAGGAGATGGAAGGGGTGGGAGATGTATGGGCAGGTGGGGGAGGTTGGTAACGAGATGAAGGGGGAGCGGTAGTCCTGGAAGAACCAGAGATCCTTCTTGATGACGTGTGTTCTGGAATGGCAGCAAATTGGGAATGAGTGGTAGACCTAACTAGGCTGGCTACTCTCTCTTCCTCGTCTTCTTCAGGGTCTCTTGCAAGGATCTGAGAAAGGCTGATGTGGTGTGTGATGACAAATGAGGGCTACCCTGGTAGTTGGAATGGAGGGGTGTTGGGTGATAGTAACATCAACGAGAAGGAATCTTGATCTTTTGTGATGCAGGTCCATAACAATCTTCAACCAGTGGTGTTCTGGCGAAGTCCTCTGTTGGCTTGAGGATTGAGTGTTGAAGGGGTTGGTCTTCAACACATATCACAAGGAGGGAATGGGAACTCCCAAGGTGACAGCACCGGATACTTGAGAGTAGTGACCGGTGGAGGTCTAGTGTACTACCCTTCTCCCTCTGGAGCACCTACACTAGCCTAGCGTATATGTGGGACCGTCCATGTAGCAATCTGCATATGAAAAGGCTCTTCACTGGAAGGCCGAGCATGCTGGCTCCCAATGGGTGGTACTATGGCTAGGGGATGGTACCCTTCTAGAGCAAAGGGTTAGGTGCAGGGTTTAAAGTTAACCTCTGGCTAAGACTGATCAGAAGACATGGTGATAGAAGTAAGAGTGATAGAAGTGAAGAGGCAATCAGGCTTTGCAACAAATCAAGACAGTTACAGAGAATGGTGCAGATCAAGATTAGGGAAGAGAAGTGTTACAGCTGAGTCTGAACTTAAATACTAATCTAGGTAGTTTAGGAGAGGCTTCTACTACCTATATTAGGGTGGCACCTAATCAAGTGAGATCAGATCCAGATCCAGATCTGTCTGGGTGGGGGGAATATGAGGCATCACATAAGTAGGGAGATGCCAAAGTGAGATATGTCTGTGTATGAAATACAGAGAATTGGAAATGTACATAAAAGGACCCATGTGGTTTCCCTGGGAAGTCCCTTCCTTATGGTGCAATGTAGTCCATGTTAATGAACTCATCCCAGAGGTCCTCAGGCATGAGGTCATTGTGTCCTCGGTCACAGAGCTCGTTAAGTAGTTCCCTTCCAAGGGTTCAGGTGAGTGAGTGGGTGTTATCAGAAGGAAATAAGATGCAGGAGGACATAACTGTAACAAACTGTAGTCATACATTTGACTTGTTGCATCAATGTGTCCTCTCTCCACTTTGCAGTTCCAGCTTTAGTGAAACAACAACATGTACTGTGGAGGTCACTACGCCCAGATAACAAACAGTATTCTGACGTTGATTGCATACATAACTAATACATGTACTACAACTAGTTTTGAGAGAAGCTTGCTTGTAGTATGTGATTACATTGAATATTTGTTTGAATGGAACAAGGTTAGATACAGAAGACTTTGTATTCAAGTTAAACTAGGCAGGCCCAAGGTTTTGCACTCACTGATGTGTGGTGGTTCCCGATGGTCATAAACTTCAAGATGATAGACAACTCCTGAGAGCACCACAAGCCTCCTTTCAAGCACAAGCATGGTTGCAGTCACCAGTTGCAGGGAAAATAATACATCAAACCATGATCCTACCACAATAAATATAGTACATCAAAATGCTAGTGAATTGGACTGGGATCCTCACTATCCCACCACCCAGCATCCCTTGTGCCAATCAGACTGATACATCGCACTGGTACATCACTCAGGCAAAGTTGATCAATACATCACTCCATGCCCCAGTGATGCATTACACAAGCTAGATATATCACTTGTACTCATGGAATGACATGCGGAATGAAACTGATACATCATGGTATGCTAAACTGCTTACTCCCTTGTGCTGATCAGACTGATGCATCAGACTGGTACATCACTCAGGCAAGTTGATCAATACATCATGGTAAGCTACTAACCTGCACACTCAGATGTAAAATAGTACACTGATGCATTACTCGAGCCAGATATATCAGTTGTGCTCATGGAACAACATGCAGAACCAATTTCAATGCATGCTTGCATGGTGCACTGATACATCACAGTATGCAAACTACTTTTACTTCCTCATGCTAATCAGACTGATGCATCACACTGGTACATCACTTTGGACACCAGTGATGCATTACTCAAGCTAGATATATCACTCATACTTATGGAATGACATGCAGAACAAAACTGATACATCACAGTATGCTAAACTACTTACTCCCTTGTGCTGATCAGACTGATGCATCAGACTGGTACATCACTCAGGCAAGTTGATCAATACATCACGGTAAGCTACTAATCTGCATACTTGGATGTAAAATAGTACACTGATGCATTACTTGAGCTAGATATATCACCCATGCTTGTGAAACAACATGTGGAACCAATTGCAATGCATGCTTGTGTGGTGCACTGATACATCATGGTATGCTAAACTACTTACTTCCTCATGCAGATTAAACTGATGCATCACACCGGTACATCACTTGGGCTGATCCATGAGGCATTACTCATGCTCATGCACACTCCACCTGGCTGACTGATGCCTATCAATACATCACTTGTCATATGTGCCTGAACAACATGATGCATATATCATACAGTGCTAACAGATCCTCAGGCAGAGCCCATTGTCCCCAGTGGTTATCAATACATCACTCATCATACATGCCCAAACAACATGATATATCAGATGTTACATATAAGCTACATGGAGAGATGGTCAGAGTGTCTTCTCTGTGCACGATATTTTGTGATTCCATGGCCAATGTAGGAATTATGTTCCACATATCCTTGAATGCAGTTGCCATTGCTTCTCGGAGAGCTGCTTGGCATTTAGCATAAGCTGTAGATCCTTCATAGTCAGTGTCTGTTTCAAATACACGAGTGAATGCCCACTGGTTCCACTGATTCCTCTTCCACTCTAAAAACACCTTGATCCTTCACATTTCCTCTGTGAGTAGCACCACCTCCTCTGTCCATTGGACCTTGTGTGCTTGTGCTTTGCACCACTTGATTCACAAACCTATCATGCACTAGGCAGTTTCAACCGAGATTAATGATTGACCCAACATACAATCCTGCAGGTCATCATCACTCTTGCCCAAAATACCTGGAACCTTTCAAATCCACAATAAATCTCTTGTTTCTTCCATCTGGCCATCCAACATGTTGCTCATGTGCCTCATGTCACTGTTGTACAATGGTCAAAGGATATCTGTCCATCCAACCTTGTTAAGTAACAGGCCCAGAGCCTCCAGAGCCTGCTATGCAGCCATATACTTGTCCTTGCTCTGGTGCTTTTTGTTATCAGCATGGTCAAGTGCACTCCGAGCACATGTGTTAACCCACTGGCTCTGGAGATTGGCCATTTTAAAGATAGTGAGATGCACATGTAGCTGAATACTTTGATGAACCTTGTTAAGAGCATCATGGGCTTGATCATATTGTAACTCCCACTCAATTATACACAACCATTCATTGCATGGGATGGCCAGGGTCAGTTCCAAAGGCAGGAAGAGTTTAATTTTCTCTGATTTGTTGGTTTCTGCATTATCTTTGTCAGTGTTGCTTGCTCTTGTGTGGAGTGGCGCAACTGATGGAATATAAAGCTGTTGCACTTGTATCCAAGCATCCACCTTTCTCTGAAGGGCATTGCAGCACATGGCAATGTTGGCTTTCTGGTGTCCAGTAGCATGGATTCCCAGTCCAGCAATATCATTTACCAGCCATTGCCTTATAACAGCTGTTAATTGTACTTCCTGGAGCAAGAGCCAAATGTGACTGTACTCACTACAGTGCCTGAATATCAAGCCCAGAAGAAATCAGGATAGATGGTGAGATCTCTGTATGCAATGATACATCAGCCTGTTCCTGTAAATCCCATGTTTCTTCCTTAGCGAGATGCAGCCGCATGGCTGACTGTGTCATGGCTACATGCCAATAGCATATGTCAAACAGTATACACCATTTGTTGTGGGAGCAATGCTTGCAGGGTTCTAAGCACAAATGCCAACCACTACAGGGACCAGAACTAGCTTGCAGGCTTACACTGAGCCTGGCAAGGTGGAAATGAAAGAAGCTGATCGAGTTGTCTTAATATCAGTGGAGAGCTTTGAGAAGCAAAGATCCCAACTGTGATACAAATGGACTAAACTAAAAAAGAGGTTTTAAAGTGGAGCCTGTATTTATAGTCCTAGATCCTGGGCTGTGCCTTCCTGATCCAGATTAATCCTGGCTCCACTGATCTATTTTCCGCCCATTTTGTTATGAAACCCCCTTTCTTCACACCATTTCTCCCCCTTTTCTTGCCTTCACTTGACTGGTGGCAGGTGACTTCAGAATCACATGACCCACCACATGTGCTCAAGACCAGTGACCTCTGGCACATGACCGCATGTGACCCAGATGCATCTTGACATGAATATGTCGAGCATGCTATCCCTTGCTGATCAGGAACTGCTGTGTTTCCCAAGCCATCAAGCATGACTGCTGCTGCAGGTTGCACAGCCAAGTAGACCACCAATCTCAGTCAAGTCGGCAGCACTCACCATCAGCACTGCCTCATCTGCAGATCGCTGATGGGATCTGATCAGAGATCCCTGATAGACTAAAGAGGCAGACAATAGAGCTGAGTATTACAAACCAATGGTCTGGCTCTGATCTCCAACCCTTATCCTAAACTCCGCGGTTACCGTTTCATTTTATTCTCTTTCCTAACATTGTGGACGGGCATTCCACCCCTATGGACCATCTTTTCCTTTCCTAGTTGATCTCTCTAGATCTCCGCAGCATCTTCCAGTATAAACCTAACTCTATTCTTACCAGACGGTCAGTCCTTCTTGATTTCCTATTCTTAGGACCGACACTGCCTTGATTCATCTCCGTTATGTATAGCCTCACCATGAGGTCTCCTCGTTGCCATGCCTATAGGATACCATGAGGCCATTCCCCTTTTGGGATCCTCTCCTCTTGTAGCACGGTCTCCCCTGTATATAAATCCTTCGGCATAGAACTTAGCTCCCTAGCTAATTCTATGCAATATACCTGCTTTCTTGGTATATTCGTCTCTCTGAGTCTCCAAGTACCTCTTTGATTACTCGCTGCTACATTCTTGACGGTTATCTATCTTGGCTTATGCCTTGAGAGCAGTAGCATCGTAACAAAAGAATTAGCTCTTATCTGCCACACTCATTACTATACATTTGCACTACCATGGCACTGGTACCTACGGTCAACATCCCTAGGATCCTGTCCTCTTGGCCGAGAGCAGGCAGTTGAACCTTTATCCTGAAGACGGAAGGGCCACTGCTCCTATCCAGCAGGACGAGAAGACTCATAAACAAATTCCCTCAGTTCCAGACAATCACCTCCACCCCACTGTCAGCTTCTTCGAAGCGGGTCTCCCTCCGCCAGCCCAGATCGGAACCCTCCAAGAAACCAAGATTAGGATATGGTCCTGACAGCATGGAAGGTACTACCTCCACCACCCCATTATCGCCCTCACCAAGGAAGTCCGCCCCCGCATCACCACGCCCAGGACCTTCCACACCAAGGAAACGGAAGGGCCCAGTACGTGTGGCAGGTATCGGACAAGATGCTCTCCCGAAAGACTTTACGGGAAGAATTGAGGATGCCAACTGGTGGCTTGGGGCAATCAAGGCCCACAACCAGCTCAGGAAAGGGAAGATGGCCAAAGGGGAGGCCGTCATCATTGCACTCGCCTGCTTAGGAGCAGGCCAAGGACGGGTCTTTGCCGAAGGTTACCACAACCGGATGGCATGCAACCCAGCTAAGTACAAGAACTGGTCAACGTTTGAAATGGAATTCGCCACGACCTTTTCTTCGGTTGGAGAAGCCCGGGACACAAGGAGAAAACTCAAAAACCTATGGATGGAGGCAACCTCAGTCAAGGCCCTCAACAACTACAATAACCGGTTCTCCCTGCTAGCCGGTATATCAGAAATCACCCAGCAAGAAACCCTCTGTGACTCCTACGTCACTGGACTCCCCTACGACCTCGCCTCGGAATTGGCAGTCGGACCCACCCCTACCACAGTAAAAGCCTGGCAGTCGGCTGCCAGCACTCAAGTACAAAACCGAGAGGACTTAAGGAACCTTAGACGGCGTTCTCGGACTCCTACATCCCAGAACAAGAAACCCAGTCAAACCCCTTCCAAACACTGTGGCGCCACAACGACCACCCCAGTCGTCGATGAACTCTCCTCCTACCTCGCCACCTTGGCCAAGACCTACTCTCCCAGCGAGATCCGTTGCTCAATCCAGAATGGACTCGCCATGAAACCCTTGGAACTGTCCCCGGTGGAAAAGGCGGAATGGATCCACCTCATCAGAAAAACCTCGGACTCTTGGGAGAAGGACCTCGCCACTTTCTCAGACTTCCCCTCCATCCCTATGGTTGTCATACCTAAAGAAGAAAAGTCGATCTTCGTCCCTCTCAGTCTGTCCTCCCCCTCTACCCAGAATGTTGTGTCAACCCCCACCCTCGTCGACTGCGGCGACACCGCCTGCTTTGTCGACTATGCCTTCGCCAAACAGCATAACTTCCCCCTCACCTGTCTCTCTCAACCCCGTCGAGCCTTCAATGCGGACAGCACCGAGAACAAAATGGGGCAGATTAAGTTCAAGACACGACTCCACATCTGGGTGGACAATGACAAGACCAACCAAGACTTCCTTGTACTCTCCAGCAGGTAGGATCAGAACGTCATCCTTGGAATGACGTGGTTAATGGCCAGGAACCCCATCATTGACTGGTCCACACGCAAACTCACGGTCTCAGCCAAGACCGTCCCTCGGAAACCAAATGGGCAGAAAGCCCTCGGACAACGGTACCTCCTATGGTACCTCAAGCACGATGTCGACAATAAGCTCACAGCTAGGCTGCTCAAAAAGTTTGACACCCTCCCAGAGAAGGTCCGGAAAGTCACCCTCTCTACCACCCTTGCGCAGGAAGCCAAGCACACCAACACGGAAGTGCTGAAACAGTACCAGCAATTTATGGACGTCTTCGCTGACAAAGAAAACACGGAACTACCCCCCAAGCGGCCCTTTGATCATGAGGTTCGACTACTCCCCAGCTTCGTTCCCAAACGTGCCAAGAACTACTCCCTCAACCTGGAGGAACTCAAGGCCTGCAAGAAGTTCGTCGATGAAAACCTCGCCAGTGGGAAAATTCAGCCTTCCAAGTCCCCTCAAGCTGCTCCCTTCTTCTTTGTCCAGAAGAAGGATGGAAAGCTTCGTCCCTGCCAAGACTACTGGTATATCAATTCGCATACGGTCAAAAATGCATACCCCTTACCCCGGATCAACGATCTCCTTGACAAACTAAAGGGATCATCAATCTTCACCAAACTCGACGTGCGGTGGGGATACAACAACATCCAGATCAAGCCAGAGGACCGCTGGAAGGCAGCCTTCGTAACCCCCTTTGGGCTATATGAGCCCACAGTCATGTTCTTCGGTCTCTGCAACTCCCCAGCTACCTTCCAGGCGTACATGGACGACACCTTCGCCGACTATGTACATCGCCGAAGGATGGTTAGTCGTCTACATGGACGACGTCCTCATCCACTCCTCAGACCCCACAACCCACCATGAGCGAACCATGAAAATCCTCCAGCGTTTCCGTGAGCAGCACCTCTACCTCAAACCAGAGAAGTGCCACTTCGACCTCTCCGAAGTCGAATACCTCAGACTAGTAGTCTCCAATGACTGCATCAAGATGGACCCCACCAAACTCTCCACCATTGAGGACTGGAAGCCTCCTACCAGTGTTTCGGCCCTTCGATCCTTCCTCAGATTCTGTAACTTCTACAGGAAGTTTATCCCTGCCTTCTCCGACATCACCCGCCCTCTCCATGACCTCACTTGGAAGGGCACCATCTGGCAATGGGGAACAGATCAGGATCGAGCCTTTCGGACCCTCAAAAATGCTTTCCTCAAGCAGCCCATACTTCGCACCCCTGACCTGGAAAAGCCGTTCCACATCATGACTGATGCCTCCCTCACTGCCGCTGGGGCAGTACTCATGCAGAAGGACGCAAACGGGGATCTCCACCCCTGTTCCTATATCTCCAAGTCGTTTGGACCGGCCGAACGCAACTACGACATCTATGATTGCGAACTCCTTGCAGTCATCTTCGCCCTTGAAGAGTGGCGCCAATACCTTTGCGGCACCAACCGCCCTGTCAGCATCCTCACAGACCACAAGAACCTCCTGTACTTCAAGGAGCTGAGGAAGCTCTCCTGACACCAGGCCCGCTGGCAGATGTTCCTCCAAGACTACGACCTCTCGTTCACCCATGTCCCTGAAACCCACATGGGCCTGGCCGATGCCCTCTCCCGCCGCGATGCCGTCGACACCTCCACCGACAATGTCACCGCCACTCTTCTCCCTGACACTGTCTTCTCCAGGTCCCTTGACCTTGCCATAGTGGCTAAAATTGCCTCCTCCACCAAGGAGGACCCCCTAGTTGCCAACGCTCTCACAGCAATGTCCCTCGGGACCAGTCTACTTCCCCATGCCTGCCCCAACGATTGGGCCTTTGACGGTTCCAACCTCACATTCCAGGGGCGCCTCTACATTCTGGAGGACTGCCAGTCTACCCTGGTCTCCTCCGTTCACAGTTCTCCCCACGGCGGCCATGCTGGCACTGCCCGGACCCTCGCCCTCCTCTCCTGCGACTATTGGTGGCCCGGTATGTCCACCTTTATCCGCCGATACATCTCTGGGTGTGCTGTTTGCCAGCAGCACAGGGTTAATACTCACCCCACCCGGCCCCCGTTGACCCCTGTCCCCACCACCGCGACCCGCCCCTTTCAACATTTGTCTATGGATTTAATTTCCGGCCTCCCTTTGGTCGGTAATTTGGATTCAGTTTTGGTCGTGGTGGACCACAGCCTTACTCGGGGGGTAATTTTCATCCCTTGCTCCAAATCGGTATCGGCGGCTGACATTGCCAACCTCTTCTTTCAACATGTTTTCCCTCTGTTACGATGCTACCAGTTCTCCTGGTAATACCAAGAGTTGATAGTGGTAAAGTCTAGCAGTAGGCACTCAGAAGTAGCCTAAGTCTTAGAGAGATCCTAGGAAGGAGAACACCAGGAGATACATGGTATTCACGTAGAACTAGCTGAGGTGCTTAGTTCTACGACCGGGTCTTTATATACAGGTACAAGAGTGCTACGAGGCCAGGGGACCCCTAAAGGGGAACTACCTGGAAACCGGTTGGCACGAGGCAAAGGGGAGGCATACCGGGATAACAGAGGAAACTGGAAAGGGAGTAATGGTGCCGGTCCTCATGTGGAACATGAGGTGAAACGAGGACCGAACTAAAGGTACATTAAATGGAGGCAATATGAGACAAGTCATCAGTCCGAAACGTAGGAACGTTGGCTGTTTACAGTAATCAGGAATGGAAGGGTGGTAGGGTGAGGTTTGGAGTAGGAGGGAACGAGAAAGGATAATAATCGTACGGCGAACGTTGGGTTGTAACAATAACTCCCCCGTATGGGGAAAGCATCCTGCTTCCCACAAACTCACCATAGATCTCAATCTCGGTCAGGACCAGATTGATTCCCGGCATTGACTTCGTAATCGTAGGCGTTGGCGGCATCCCACTCTTCCCAACCTCCTCCAGGCTGGTGTCTGACCACTCGTGGGCAGTGGCCGATGAGATGTCCTCGACGATCACAGGAAGAACATCGTCGGTGGGGGCAGCGAAGGACGGAATGTCCTGGCGTGAGTTGGTTGCAAAAGGGACAACGGGTAGTTGGGCAGGCGGAACGAATGTGTCCTTCGTTTCCGCAACCGAAGCACAAGATAGCAGTGCCAGAGGAGGGAGTACAGTTTTCATCGGTACGGGGAGGGGAACGATCTCGGTGAGGAATGGAGATAGGGGGGATAGTCTGGGCCCTTTCCATCGCGCCTCTGATGA
>JBBPNB010000870.1:0-11402 GCA_038090635.1 Rubroboletus satanas | reverse complement strand
AACCCACCCCCGCTGCGACCCCTGCGGGTACGTCCCTTCCCTCTTCCCAGTACTAACCCCGCACCCATCTCCCGCCCAGAAAGACATACACCACAGAGAACGCCTACAGATCCCATCTCAACTCCAGACAGCACAAGGAGAATGTGCTCAACGGCCCATCTCGCCCCCCTCACCACACCTCCCTCCCCCGCGACGACACACCCCACCCCGCCGAGCTCTCCTGTCTCTTCTGCACCGCCTCCTCCCCGTCCCTCCAAGACAATCTCTCCCACATGTCCTCCGCCCACTCCTTCTTCATCCCCGATGCCGATTATCTCGTCGACATCACCGGCCTTGTCAATCACCTCGCGGAAAAGATCGCAGTCGGCAACCTGTGCATATACTGCAACGGAAAGGGAAGAGAGCTCCGCACCCTGGACGCCGTTCGCAAACACATGATTGACAAGGGCCATTGTAAAATTGCTTACGATACCGAGATCGACAGACTCGACATCTCCGACTATTACGACTTCACTTCATCTTATCCACCCGACTCCTCCTCCGCCACAAAGAAAAAGACCACGGAGTCGGATCAAGAGTGGGAAGATGTTGATCAGGACACCCTGGACGCCGACGACGGCGATCAAGTCGTCCATGCCGACGACCTCTCGGATCACGAGTCAGATCACGCCGATCAACTTCCCGGCAGCCAACTGGCATACGGCGACACCCAATACGAACTCGTCCTTCCTTCCGGCGCACGTATCGGCCACAGAAGCATGGGGCGATACTACGCACAGTCATTCCATGGCATACCCGTCAAGCCCGAAGATCCCAACAGTGGCACAGCTCTCGTCCGACGTCTCCTCGCAGACAAGCATTCAGCTCTGGTTCCGCGCAAGGGTGGCTTTGGCGCATTCGGGCAAGGCACCCAAGTGGTCAAAGCAAGGAACAAAGGGGAGGCTCGCGAGGCAGGTCGTCACATTAGAGAGTTTAGAGACCAACGTCGCAGAGAGGACTTCAAGACAAAAGTTGCCTTTGTCCACAACAATCAAAAGCACTTCCGTGACCCCCTGCTACAGGTTCGTTTTCAACTCTCTCATCTCGTCCCGATCCTCACCCACGTTTCAGTAACCGTCACCTGGACGTTCCGTGACATTAACATCGTGTTGTATCCACAAATGAGATGGTAGATATAGGCTCAAGTCTACTTTTTACTTTCTGTCGATATCAATAATCAGGGTAATCATGCTAAAACAAATGTCTTGTGAACATGGACAAACGTGTATGGATATCGTGGAGAATGAACGACCACAAGGTCGGTCTTGTCGAAAAGGGTATAAATGTCGTGCAGCAAAACAGGGATAACAAGGTCACCGGGTCAAAACGACGGAATTAATACAAATACGAAGCGGGGACAATACCCTCTCGCCCAGTCTGGGGGTTCCTTGCGTACCACCATCTGAGGGGGTCGTTAACATGCTTATTAGATTGATTCCCTCGAAAACCTCAACTTACGCATTATCTCTGTCATCGAGCACTTCGATTTCCATCCCGGCCGTCAAGGCGAGTTCACCCTCGCCTGAGCCATCGAAGGAGTAGCGTGCATGAGCAGGCCGGCTGCCTTCCTCCTCCGCGGCCATCGTTCCAATAACGGCGTCGGATGGTGTGGCGGCCCGCAGGTAGTTGCTCGCGTCGGGTTCGAACGGATCTGCCTCTACACCACCCTCGTGGGCTGCTTCCTCCTTTTCAGCACTAAAGTTGTTGAATGGACTGTGTGCACCCAAAATCGTAGTCCTAGTGGCAGCGTTAATGTGTTCGAGCAACGACGATGGACGATGTTGAATCGAGTCGTCGTCATCGTCTTCGTTTTCATACCGGGCGAGCTTGTCGTCTCTTCTGGACAAAAGCGTCCACAGTATACCAATGAGCGCAAGAAGAAACACGACACCCGCAGCGATGGCGATCGAAATCAGGATAACGATGCCAGTCGCAAGGAAGGCTAATGTCTTTCATATCAGAAGATTCCACCCGAATGACACTCTGGAAAATGCTCACACTGTTGGCTGAAACTAAAGTTTGCGATCGAGTAGAACAGAGAAGAAACATATCCGAGCGTGCCCTGTGCTGACATGGAGGTGAGATAGGGTATGAACGTCTGCCCATCGAATAACACCAGAGATGCTGAACCAAAGGATGAATCAGATAATGCCCCCGATATCATCAACATCCTGTCGGATTCAACGATGCTGTTGGAGCCGTGCGTATTCTGCAGAGGAACCATGAGCAACTGAGAAATGTTCGAGCTGCCTTGAAAAGCTGAGCCTGATTCAACAGTCAGCCTCGTGCGCAGTGGATCTACTGCAAATTACGCACCAACGTTGGACCAGGTCACACCATCCCAGAATACCATGAAGGATGATGAACCGTCACCCGTGCTAATCACCCTGTTCATCAATAACTGAGATCCAACAGAATATCCCACTTACCGTCCAGCGGCAAAAATACTCGACGAATTGCCGTTGTTGACCTCTACAGCGGTGACAGGACCAGGGATCATGGTCGGATTACCTATGGCAGTCCAGCTATCGTTGGTAAAACTGTACTGTGCAACATTGGCAGAAGTGCCATCGGCCAACGTAATGGCACCTGCTGCAATGAGGAGTTCTTGGTTGCTCTGAAAACCTTGTTAAGAAGTACTCAAGTAAGAAACAATATAGACGTACGCCTGCGAAAGAAACTGAAGAGACATCACCCTGCAAACCAGAACCGAGTGCATTCCATTGGTTCAAGGTGGTATCAAAAAGACAAATGGCCTGACACGCGACTGTGCCTGCCTGGGCAAATGAACCGGCGACTATAATTGTATTGGGCCTGTAGGATGTCGCGGTGATGGAGCGCACGACGGCAGAGGAACCGGATTGTGCTTGGATGGGTTGAGCGATCGTAGCCAGCCACTGTTGACCAACAAGGTCGTAGATAGCAAATCCATTGGCGTTGGCGCCGGTCAGATTGAACTCTCCGCCCACATACAAATGCGCTTCTGTATCCACGTACAGAGCACGAACCACTCCTGATATCTGGTCGCCAGCGAGGGCAGTAGCAGTGGAGGTCACTGGATCGTAGATAGCGACAGCTTGGGAACTTGCAGACGACGACCCAGAGAAGGTGAAGTTGCCTCCAATGATGGCAACCTCGTGGGAAGAAGAACTATTAGACCAAAATACCCCGGCCAAGATAGCGGGAGCGGGAGTTGGAGGTAGTGGGGGTAAAGTCGAGGGGCTAGTCGAGGCTTGTCTTTTAAACAGAGTAGGAATCTTCACATGTGAGAGCCAAGTGGCAGGACTACGTCTGTAGTGATGATACCGTTTCTGTGCCGTGGAAGTCGAAATAGAGGTGTTGGCGGAACTGCTAAGCTGAATTCCTAGGGGAGTGACCGTTGGGTCGTCACTACCACTATTCGAGAGCATGACCATGCCCGTAGCCCCGTATTCTGCCATGGTCTGGACGTTTCCAGCAAGAAGCTGGGGCACCTCTTGGCCGCTCGAAGATGTACCATTGTTGACGAAGGTGAAGTTCCCCCTGACGAAGCTACCACTGTTTACCCATGTTGAACTTGTGATATCCCAAGTCGCAAAACCGCCTACACTTGAACTTGAACCGGCCGGTGTCGTGGTCTCGGTGAAGTTCCCAGCGACCTGGATGCTACCATTGGCCAGGGCGATGCTTGCCACGATCCCATTTACACCAGCTCCCAGCGTACTCCACGAGTTCGTTTCGATGTTGTACATTGCCACCCCCATTAACTTTCCTTGGGTCGAAGGTGTTTGAGTGTCGGAAAAAGAGCCACCAATATACAGCTCATCACCGTACAAAGCAAATGACGCGACTGCGCCATTAAGGCCCCCATTGGAAAGTGAAGAAAGACTCCCCTGTTTGTAGGCAACGATATTGGAAGTGCCACTAAGGGGGCCAGTGGCGAAGGTGAAGCTGCCACCCAGGAAGATAATCCCAGAAGGATGTTGCACAGCGGCTGAGATATAAGCGGAACTAGTGTTCGTAGAAACCAGGGTATTATAAAGATCGATGCCAATAATGTTGGCGGAAGTCTCGCTGGTGTTGGGTAGGACGCCAGTAGCATCGACGGTAGTTTTCGAGTTCAATGGCCACTCGAAAAATCCAAATCCACGTTGAGTTCCAAGGCTAGTAGACCCATTGCCGGCTGCGCCAGACGAAGTCATGTTAACGGATGTCAAGACTAGCTCAATATTCCCGGCAACAAGCTCGTATTGTCCATCTTGACCTTCCCCTGTCGGTTGATCAGCCAATGACATGGTCACTGTGGTCACGAAGGAAGAAGACGAAGGAACGATTGGACCACTATAAATCGGTACGATGGCGTCATTTTGGACCTGCTGGGACACTGTGGACACAAAGGGCTGCGATCCGCTACCAGGGAACACTGTGATTTGAACTGACGTCCGAAGGGCACAGTCCTGGAAGTTATCACAACCAGGTATAACCATATTCACCACGTATTGTCCAGATGCCGAGACGTACGGCATCCAGGTAAAGGTAGGAGCTTGTGAGGCAGGCGTGCCAACAGAGACTGTGGAGACGAGGACCGTCTGGAGAGTGGCAGGAATGTTTGTATTCGCAGTCTTCGGCGACCAGCTACCGGTCATCGTAACATTGGACGGGTTGGGTGCAAAGCAGGACTGGGTATTCTGGCCGCTGACGGCCGAAGCAAACGCTCCAGAAGATAGAAGTTGCAACATGTGCAGACCAGGGGCAGTTCCTTTCCACTCTGAGAGTATAATTTGCACACCGGTCAATGTGACAGGAGCTGTGAAAAGAAAGTCCTGGTACAGGATCGAAGCGTCGGTCGACAAGGGACAATTACTCGTGCAGGTCATGTTCTGGCCCGTAGATAGATCGACGTATGTAAGACTTTGAACAGTGTTGTCGGGGATTGACGTGACACTGAGAAAAGAATGTTAGAGAGCGAAAACTCGAGGACTGAGCGGAAGGCAAAATTCAAACTACGTACCTAAAAGCCGTCGTACCATAGTCATTCTGGAACGTGTTCCCAATTCGGACACCATACGCACTCATTGTGGCAAACGTGCGGATCGTGATGAGAGCTGCACTTCCGGCTGCAGCGAGCCACGTATTTCCGGGACCATCGGGACCTGCGGGACAAAGGATTGCCTGGATGTCACTGAACTCGGGGTCCGTAGAAGAGGGAGCCGCGACGATCTCTGCGCCTTGAAGGGATATCGGAACGAGCGAAGACGAAAAGGGCGATGCACCTTGAGAATATGGAACATTGGGGTTACTGTTATTGCCAGTCACACCGCCACTAAACGACGTGGTGAATGAACCAGAGAAGAACAGACTAGTGTCGGAGGCATTGGAAGTTATGGACGTGACTTGACCGTTGAGGCCTTTGAAGGGTGGTGCGGACCATGAACTTGACTTGGAGTTCCAAACCGCAACAGAAGGACCTGGCGACGAGAAATGACCACTAACCCAAAGGTTGCTGTTGGATGAATCGCAATATACGGCACTAACTGGACCATCTGGGCCACCAGAACCGAGGGCAGAGAAAGTACCTGAGGAAGGCGAATAGGACACCACATAGCTAGTGGAGATATTGGCGATGGAAAGAAAGGAACCAGCAATATAGTAGACATCATTCATAGCACACGCCGAAGAAATTGAGGCACCAGAATTCGTATTAGCAATGGAGGTGAGGGCCCCCTGCGGTGTGCGGGACAGCAGGGAAGACACCGAAGGATCAAACGAGGTGGGGGTGGAGTTGTCGAAAAAGTTCAAGCCGGCAAAGGCGCCAGTAAGGCCAACTTGGCCCATACGGTCAAAGTCGACGAGGGGGAGCGATGCGAACGCGATACGTGCGAGGGAGACGACGGTGAGGGCGGAGGGCCATGGTTTAAGTGACGGTAACATCATGGGGGGACGAAAGGAGAAAAGGAGAGTCGGGACCAAGTAGACCAGGGTATAATTGCCCTGGCTGGCTTTGTGGGGAGAGCGATATAGCCCGACAGTCTTGACGCAACAAAACAAAAAAGTTGGTGTTGAGCGGACGAGGGCCAGTCAACAATTAAACGACCCCGGCCACGTGACGGACCTCGTGCAGTCCACACCACGGCTGCCATTGTTTTCAAGAGGGCATGTACTCGATTACAATTTGGTCTCTATTTCCGACTCATCAAACAAACATTGTGCCCTATTCCCTGCTAGTCTGTCCGCGCGGTGACACCATCCATAGCTGGCACGGATCCGACAGGCTGCAGATGAGGCGAAGCCTGTTCCAGGGACCTGGAGCAACCCAATGTTATATTTCTGCATCACAAACCGGAGAATGATGCTCACTGAGGATATCTGTATCGGATTATTCCTGGCCTCGTTGCCCTAGCCTGCACAGTCACGTTGTCGGTGACTTGTTGTGATTGCAACATGTGCTTCTCGTTCAATCGAGCCCAAGTGTCGGACGGTGTCGAGTAGTGGGCAATCCACCGTGTCAAATATGCATCGTCCTCTCGCGGTGGGGCCCACTTGTAAAGCGAGACAGCCAGGAGCGAGAGCAACAGGGTATTCCGCCAAAACGGCGTGGAGAATCCAGCTACGGGGTTTCAGTCCTAGCTCCGAAAATGAGAACCACATAGGCAAACCTTCCGGACTGTAATGAGCACCATCCGAGCCTTCCTCGTGTGCATGATTACCACTAGATGCAAACCTGAGCTGCCTTGAAACTGGCCTAGCACGAAGCTTTGGACGCAACAGGACACCTGCCCTAGCGAGATGCATGTTTTTGAAGAAAGAAGGGCTCGGAACATTTTCGTCTCGCGCAACACCGTAGCGTTCCCACACCAGGGGTTGATGTCACCTCCGTTCAACTTGTCCTCAATTCCGTCACAATGCCCACTTCACCACGACGTTCAAAACGCCGTTTTTCGTCGACTTCTATTGGGACCGGCACCTGGAATCCGCAGGCCTCGATGGCAACGTCAGCTACACGTAGGCACGAAGGAACTCCCTTGCAGGACCCCCCGGCGGTACAACCTCTGACATATGCATCGCTTCCACCCACACCTATTCTTCCTTCTCCCCCTGCTTGCTCACCGCCACCATCTGCAAGACGCCCTCCTTCGGATCCACAGTTGCATCAACCGTTGTTTTCGTTATGGGATTATCTTCGTGAAGAGTTACTAGCAACCGACTTTGACTCGCACCAGGAACTCAAATGGGAGCGGGTCAGCAACTTCTTGAGTATTCCCTTAGCGATGGAGAAAGTGAGTGATGGCCTATTCCGAGAGCATATCTTTTGTCTTACTCCGGATGCCAGATTATCGGTTTTGGTTTCCTGCTTTGCTTGGATTCTTTCCTCTATACATTCACGATCCAACCTATCCGCTTCGTCATAGCAGCTTCGCGTTACATATACAACCTCATTACTTGGTCCAAGTCGCACCTCCCTCCTTCCCAGAAGGCTGATATCCTCCGCACCCTTTTACTTATTGTTTCGACCACTCTCCTCATACCCCTCGCGGACGCCAGCAAAATTTACCACTCTATTCGTGGCCAAGACACTATTAAGCTGTATGTCATATTCAATTCCCTAGAAGTGAGCACCGTTTATTTCTCTGGCGAACCACTGTGCGACACGCATGGGTTACGTAGATCGCAGATAGGTTATGTGCCTCGATCGGACAAGACATACTTGACTGCCTATTCTCGCGATCTACGCTGGAAGTGCTGTCACCCAAAGCACCATTCTCTTCTCGCGTGTTCCGCCCCTTGATCTTCTTCATTCTGGCGATCCTTTATGTTGGTGAGCTGACGGTGCATCCCCGATCATTGTGCGATGATTCGATATCGCCGATAGCTAGCCACGCTCTGGTTATGCTCTACCAACTACTTTCTTTGAATGTCGCGGTCAACTCCTACGATCACGCCCTCCTCACTCTGCTCGTTTCCAACCAATTCGTTGAAATCAAGGGTTGTGTATTCAAGAAGTTTGAAAAAGAGAACCTCTTTCAGATTACCTGCGCAGATATCGTTGAGCGTTTCACGTTGTCTCTGATGCTTGTTGTTGTTGCGTTCCGCAACTTGATAGAACTCAGTGGTTCTGAGTTTGACTTCACGGGGGGGTTCGTAATGCCGAAAAGCTTTGGATGGTTCAGAGGTAATAACGTTCTATGGACCATTTCATACGTGGGTGTTTGTTCCGCTATCGAGGAAGTATTATATATCTCACCTCATTATAACATCAGCCTGTCATGACTGTGCTAGTGTCAGAAATGATGGTTGATTGGTTAAAGCATGCCTTCATCACAAAGTTCAATCATATCCGTCCATCTGTCTACGAGCGGTATATTGACGTATTATGCCGTGACCTGGCAAGTGGAAGTGTTGTTGGGCGGCATGGTACCCGCAAGGTTCGTGTCCCCGACTATTATTTTCCTGAGAGTGATGCTCAAGGTATGCCATACAGCATACGTATGTTGACCAGTCACCTCTGGTTGCACGACGCCTTGGTTTTGCTTCTGTTCCGCTTGCTGTTTTAGCAATCCTCGTTGGTCTTCAATCCTTCAATCTAGTGTTCTCCCGTCACCTGCACGATCAACGGGATCTGCGTCCATTGGCAAAATGGATAGCAATGGGTGTGTCGTTCTGGCTGTGGTGGGTTAATGTATTCGTTGCTGGTATTTTACTCATTACTTGATATGTCAGCTTCCTGGCACTCAAGGTCCTTTTGGGTGTAAACTTGATTTCATATGCTGGTAGCCGAAGAGCTGGAACGGAGGCTCGAGCAGTGGCCGATCGTGTCAATGATTTTGGTCGTGATCCCATCGGAGAAGGTATGGAAGAACGAGAATATAACAAGCAATTACAGAAAATGGTCGATAATTGGCATGATGATGCTGTGTGTGTTAGTGAAATGGGGGAGGGGCAGGAGAATGCTAAGGTTGAGATTATGGGAGGTGGCAAAAAGCGTGTTCCATTGGAGGACCTTACTCGATTTACAATGGTGAAACGTATTTGGTGAAAATACTTACCTTATCAGATATGATGGTAGTGTTTGTGCTTTAGAAATCACCTCCTTGCTACATATCTCTCACTGGTTCTGATGCTTAGCAGGGTTTCTCAACCTAGCAATGGACTCACTATGAATAGTGACAGTGTCAGAATGAAGATCCAGGGACAGCTAGAATTGTGCTGGCAATTCCTACTAAGTATCCTGGACTATATTACATACATATGTATATGTGCTCAATCTGTTTAACTTGGCCTTGAGGTATGTCTGCTCAGTTCATCTCTTCCCTCTGCACTCCATGTTTTTGGCTTTGGATTGAACAGATGGATGAGGGATTTTGCCACTAAATTGACAATGTGCAGAAAGCAATGGGTGTGACTAGATGAGCCACTGAACACATCCATGGTGACAAATAGCTCATCAATCATTGCATCATTGTTTGATGTGTTGTTGCAGGTAATGTTATGATGTGACAAAATACAGCCAAGTCCAGAGGGTATTCTAGTCACCTGAATCTCCAGATAATCTCCAGAGTTTGAACTCCAGACCAACAACTCTGGAATGTGTGCACAGTGTCATGTCATACAGCAGGATGCCAGTCTTGGATATATCATACTTTCTTACTTATCCTTTCTTGACACTTATTGAGGTATGAGTGTGCCTTGTTCCATACTATAAAATCACCCATTTCATTCACAGCACCTCAGTTGTTCTAGCCTGTCTGGCAGCAGCTGAGGTGAGTCCTTTGCACTTAGTATTTCTCCCTTATCTCACATACAGTAATTCTGGCATACTTCAGATTTACCAGGTAAATACATACATAGTTGTTCTAGCCTGTCTGGCAGCAGCTAAGTTCTGGCCTACTCTGGATTTACCAGCTGCACTCCACTCTGGACTTTGGATTTTAACATGATGCTACTGCACCTCTAGCACAAGACTAGGATTGGCAATGTAAAGGAACTAAAGCGGGCACTCAGAAGTAGTCTGAAGACTTAGGGAATCTGATATGCTAGGAAATATGTGGTATATTGCATAGAACTAGCTGGGGAGCAAGTTCTACAACCTAGGGGTTTATATACTATTATAGAGTGTTACAAGGCCTGAGGATCCCATAAGGGGAAATCTCAGGAAACCAGTTGACACCTAACATAAGGCAGGCATGAGGCAAGGCTGTATGTTGGATCCATTATAGGCTTCAGGGGTGCTGATGCAGAGTTTGGTGGGTTTTGAGGACATAGAGTACGTGGAAGAAGATGGAGAGGAAGGTGGGGTGGGGTGGATCTTTGAAATGGTGGAGGTGGAAAGACTTGGAGAGGGGGAGTGGAGTTTTGAGGAGGGAGAGGGAAGACTGGGGTTTGTTGGACTGGGGTAGGGGTAGGTCAAGGTCTGTAGAGTCTTCCTGTTCAGAGTGAGAAACATCAGGGAAAGACTCAACTGGCTGGGGTCTCCACCAGTTGGAGTTTGAGGAGATGCATTGAGGAGGAATGGTTGAGGATTATGACAAAGGTAACCTTGTTAAGAGGAACCTAGATCTTTTGTTATGACTACTCTGGATAGGAGTTAATCATAGCTCTCAGTAGGTCTAGGATTACTCACTCAAGGGGCTTCCCTGGCAAGAGAACAAATTAAAAGATAAGTCTTTGAGTCAAGGGGACAATATAATGAGAGGGACTTCCTCAAGTTGCAGGATCAGAGATTTCAAAGGAGCAGCCACTCAGAAGTAGGCTGAAGTCTTAGAGATTCAAAGGATCACAGCAAGCAAAGTATTATAAGGGAGATCTAGGTTACAGGACAGGAAAGGCGAGCTGGAGTACTTAAACAAGCTAGGAGTTCTTGATGACTAAGGAATGTTGAGATTCTAGGTTTCTATGTTTAATTCTTCAATTTCACATCCTAGAATCTAGGTCTGTCTAGACCTTTGTTACATCATACTTATAAGGTCCGTGGTCTGGACCGCTTACGCTATTCATATTACAATAGCATGATGTCATTCTGACATCATAGATAAGAGCTAGTAACGCTATTGGATGACTTACCAATTGCTTACTGATCATGACTCATTTAGCTTATACAGTGACTCCAAAAACTGTTCCAATGTTTTGTAGTTTTGGAGTGTATGTTAAATAGCAGTTGTAAGCGTGGGAATTCCGCTTAGTGTTGGTGAGACCATGTGATGTACAAACCCCTGGCTACCTGCTGACCTAATACTCATGTGATTCGGCTTAGGGGTCGCTAAGATATATCCATTTTAAAACAGGGACACCATTGGAACAGTTTTAGAGCTTTTGACATGATCCATAAAATTTCAGTAAAACAAAGGGATAGTTGTTTTTATTTGGTGCTACAAACAAAGACACACATA
>JBBPNB010000869.1:0-11403 GCA_038090635.1 Rubroboletus satanas | reverse complement strand
CCCACTCAGGGACTGGCCTCCCGAGTGGACCCGGGGCAACAACCATATTTTTGCGTCCAAGTACCAACAGCAGTCCACGATCGCGCTCGAGTTCCTTGAGAGGTCAGTGTCCTTCGTTCCGCTGCTCGCACCACATGTCCTACATGCCCACCCATCCATTCAACCCACCACAGGTTCCAGGCAGACGAGGCTCAGTTCCTCACTGCTTACCCTGAAGCCATGCAGGGCCACAGTGCACTCCTCCGTGCAATCAACACTGCTCGCCAAGCACGCGGCGAGCGCGAGGTACGGTCTTGGCAAGGCTGCCAGCCGTGACTGACTCAGGGTCTTGAAGTCTCGTCTCGGCAGTCCGGTTTTCTTCGACTCGGACTCTCTCTCTTACTTCGCCTGCTTTCTCGTGCCAGCTCTGGTCTTCTTTCAACTTTCTTCAACACCCACTGCCTGCTTTCTGGTTTTCTCGTGCCATGTCTCCCCCGACTCGGCGGAATACTATCCTCCCCAACTTCCATCTCCATGCTGCCCACTCACCATCAGATGGTAGTAACCAACATACCTCGGTCCTCTTACCACCCTGGCATATCGCCTACTAATCATCTAATCTAGTAGTATACACTCACACTCGCACTCACACTCACACTCCGAGACACTCGCACTCACAGTAGTACTTGCCGTGCTGTACATGCCACCGTCATGTCGCCATGTAATCGAACACACGCCATCCTCGTCCATCGTCGTCTCCTCCGAGCTGCATTGTTTGTTGTTTACATATCTCAGTGCCGTGCCCCATTTTCCATGTCTCCCTCTCGAAGTTCGTCGAACGGCGAACTCGACCGTGCAACACGCTCACGCTCTCGACGCCGCCGCCCGCATGTGTGGCTGTGTGAATCTCACTCGAAACGGCAATCGGAGGGAGAACCCCAAGTCGCGTGGGGGTGGCACATGACGAGTGGTGGTGGCCGCTGCCGGTTTGCCCCAGTCGGGCCTGCACCACATGTAAATTTCTCGACATAAGTTGGAGTGTTGCACTACACCTCAAACACTGTAAAGGAGGCCAAATGTGAGGGGGGTGTAAGGGAGAATGTTGTGGAGGATTGTATTCTGAGCATCTGTCTCCCTAAGACCTAACCTGTGCTAGGCTGCACTGATCTGCAACAGCTACTTCTTTGTAAATGGTCTGGAATTCAGGAATATATTGCTACTGTTCTAACTATGGGTTTTAACCCTTATCTACAATGGGAGGCACTATTTTAGAACCTAACCCAAGATTCAGAGCACTTTACACCAATATGTTATCTGTTTAATTGATCCGCTTTTTGAAGAATTACTGAAATCACAGATCTGGCCATAACTAACCAGGAACTAAAAATAACAACATGGTGTAAGTGTGTTAACTTTAGCTATATATGGTATCTATGTGGTAGGGGTCATGTAAAGACTCAGGGGCTCCATGCTTGTCCGCTTTTTTACAAACAGTATAGATCAACAGACCTTATAGATGATTTAATTGTAAGCCAATTACCAAATATGGTAATAAGAGCGGCTAGATCTGACAAATAGACTGTATTTCCTTTTTAGGAAAAAAAGAATCATGAGAATTGGACCACAGGAACCCTTGCATTTTGTGAATGCAAAATAGTCTGGCCAATGATCCATTGGTCAGGGGTGTCAGTCAATAGGACTGCACTGCATCAGAAGAATTTGAAGTGACTGATCAACTTGGAAAGATATTTTTGGTGCTTCAAATGCTTCCTGAATCACTCAAAGGAAGTTCCAAGATGCCTGGAAGGACATGGAGACTGTATGATGATAAAGTCATGTTGATTACGAATCCAAAGTTCTACAAGATAGCAGGTATATCCCAGGAGAAAGAAGGAAAACAGGTTCAAAAGAAGACAGTGTGCCTTTTGAAGCCACGAAATCAACTACACATGGATCTCTTGGAGCATGCTGGATATGAAGACCTCATAGCTAGCAAGGCATTGGTGATGGAGAGGTGAAGATTAACAGAGTAGAGGAACAGAAAGTCTCTAAAATCCAGAAATGCTAGAAAGCCTTCTATGAGGAGGCAAGAAGCAAGCTTGCAGGTACAGGAAAAGGAGCAGGGTAGGAGTGCTGATGATAGAATTGATGAAATAAGTGGCCTCAACTGCATTATTGGCCTTGCCAGTAATGATTTGTTGGACAAGAGCACATTTGTTGGTAGGAGAAAGTTTGGAAGAACAGAGGTGTTTTATAATGGTAATGAGGGAATTTATTCATAATGGCAGAGTTTATATATGCTGTATCATAAATACTTACATAATGGTGACATGATATAATAACTATCAAAAGTATATAATCATATTACAGCCTTCCAGGATCTAATATACATAATGTGAACTCAAAGTCAAAAAACTATCCCAATGAGTTGTCACATTGGAATGGCTGCCATTCCATCACCCTTCAATAGAAGTCTTTGAATCATAGATCAATAGAGAGCCAGAAGTGGGTACTTCATCTCATCCACTGATGACTTAGGGCAAGTGTTAGGGGTTATTGAGGACCATTGCATTTAGTGAAAAACATGCAAACATTGGGACAGTTTTTTGAGCCACTGTACCTACAAATATTCTGTGATGGCCAATCTGAGAAATGGTTGAGCCTCCTCACCACTGCCAAATTTGCCCACAATTCAGCAGTTCCCTCTGTCACAGGGAAATCCCCATTTTACCTCCTCTACAGATACAAACCACACTCCTACCCACCCCTGGGAGCTACATTCCTTCCCACACTTGAGTAATGGCTCTCCCATATTGAGGATGCATACAAAGAAGTCAAAGTTGTTAATGAATTAGCACAACAGAAAATGAAAAACCATGTTTTCTCCAAGTTTAAACCTTGAAAGGTTGGGGATAAGGTTTGGCTAGAAAGCAGAAACCTTAAACTGCAAATCCCCTCTGAAAAGCTCTCACCCAAACAGACCAGACCATTCAAAATCACTTAAGTAGTCTCCTCAGTGGCCTTCCAGCTAAAGCTACCAAGCCAATAGAAAATCCACAACATTTTCCATGCATCACTATTATCAACATTTTTAGAAACAGACAAATTTTGACCTGCATTCCCTTGGTCTCCTCCAGATGTACAGTGAGATGCAAAACTGTTATAATGTTTGGTACTTTTTCAGTGTATATGATTCAGTATCTGAGGGTGTGGAAATCTCGCTTAGTGTTGGTGGGAGCATGGGAACCACTAACCCTTGGCTACAAATGTTGTCCCTGGGTCATGTGACCCAGTGTAAAGGCTGTGCCAATATATCCATTTTAATCCAGAGATATCATTGTAACAGTTTTGCACCTTTTGGCAATATTAGGGTATTTGTCAAATATCATGCTTGATATTACCTCCTTTGGCTTTAAGCACTGCCCCAATCCTCCTAGGAATGCTTATGATTAATCTCTGACACATCTCAGGTGGTATCTCCTCCCACTTTTCCTAAATCCTATTCCGTAACACATAAATTTCACTAGAGGGGTATTCTTGCTCTACAAACCTTCCTTTGAGATATTAAATGGGATTTAAGTTAGCATACTGTACAGCCCATATCATAATCCTAAACTCCTACTCCTCTAGCTACACCTTGACCTTTTTGCAGGTATGCTTCAGGTCATTGTCCTACTCAAAGATGGTGTCAGAAGGGTTAACATCACAATGCTGTAGGGTATCAAGCAGTTCATTCTTCAATATTTGAAGGTAAAGATCACCATCCATCCTACCATCAATCTTGGCAGCAATGCCAACTCCCTTCCAAGTCATATAGCCCCACATTATCACAGAATCTCCTTCAAACTTGGAAGTTTCCTGCACTAACCTATCACCTAGCTCCTCTGCTGACTTTTTCCATACCAATTTGTGTTCATCCAACCTCAGGCAATCAATTTCAGTCTCATCAGACCATATTACCATCTTTTAGTCCTCCAGAATCCATTCTGTGTGAGCATTTGCAATGTTTGGCAAAAAATAAAGGATCTTTGGACTTGATTACAGCCTTCATTCCAGTCCCTTTCAAGTGCAAGTGGGTGGGACATGGATGGAGAGGCTGATTGATAGTATTTGAGAGAATTTGGTCCCTTGAACTGCATTCTCTGACTTCTGAGTTAAGATAAGATGGATAGCATGGCAGATGCCTGAGGAAGAAAGCTTTGATAAATGACTTCCAGCAGACTCCTGGAGGTTGTAACACCCTTTGGAATGAAGTCTGGATATGGTAGCAATGCTGATATCAGTAGCAGAGGCAATGAAGTGAGTAGAATAACCAGCATCAAGCTAAAAAAGAATGATATTCTTTTGAGTGGCAAAGTGTGATCTCATGATGATAGTGGTTGGAAATAAAGAGGTATAGGAACTAATTCAAACTCAGATGTGATGCTTACATATTTATCCTTATTTGTATGCCAAACAAACACCAACAATCCTTCATTTAGCTGGGATTCTACCACTGCTTTCAAAAGGTACAAAACTGTTACAATGATGTCTCTGGATTAACATGGATATATCTGCGCAGCCTCTACATTGGGTCACATGACCCAGGAACAACATTTGTAGCCAAGGGTTAGTGGTTCCCATGCTCCCACCAACACTAAGTGAAATTCCCACACCTTCAGATACTATACCATATACACTGCAAAAGTACCAAACATTGTAACAGTTTTGCACCTCACTATATCTAATGGGTATGGAATGCATGCTGAAAGCATGCTCAGCTACAGGTGAGGTCATCCTGTCTATCTAGCCTCCCCTCCAGTTCCCCGACCTCCAAGCCTTCTCAGATACCAGCTCTGGTATGGGCATCACCATCATTATTGGCTTGTGCTGGAGGGTGTGGAGGCTCCTTCCCAACTGGAAGCACTTAAGAGGTACCTTCCATGATATTGAATGAGCTGAAGCTGTCAGCTTCAAGCTACTCATATGTGCCATCTTCACTACATTCTCCAACATACCCAACTTCCTCACATTTGGAGACAACACCAGGGTCATTGACAGCTGGTGGACAGGCTGCCACTGCAATTCAGAAACCAACAAGGTCTTCAGATGAATTCACACCTTCCTCACTCAATCCCATGATTCTCAAGATATTCACACAAAGTACATTCTGAGTACCACGAACTCCACACACAACCCATCTCAAAGAATTTACCCTCCATTTCATCTCCTTATTCTACACTTCCCCATCCCTCCCTCCCTCCTCCTCTTTATTGTGGATGCAATGGATGTACTCACAGTCGATGAGCAACAGAGCACAACCATACCCTCAGCCCCTCTCTTAATGGTCCCTAGCAGGCAGGAACAGAATCTGAGCTGGAATCCTCATGCTTCAACTCACTCCACAGTTCAGTCACTGCCTCCTTGTCACACACTCTGCCATCTGACCCTCTCTCTCGCCCATATCAACTGTCTCTCACCCCTTAGCCTTCCCAACTCAGACCTCATTGTCTTGCAAGAGACTGCTTGTGCCTGTGGAGGCCCTCTATATCTAATTTAAGATAGCTGAATGACTCAGAGAGTTTCCTGATCCCAATACCAGATAGCCAGCTCAACTGGATACTGAACATGATTTCCATGCCCTGGACAGAAAAAACCAAAGAAACATATGATACAGGTCTCCTCATCTTCCAAGTATACTGTGATATCCATAGCATGCCAGACATGCAATGAGTGCCAATTTCCCAATCCCTGCTAGCAGCATTCATGGCTGGCTGTGCTGGTGCCTATTCAGGATCAGTCATCTCCAATCATGCTGCCAGTCTGAAGGCATGGCACCTCCTACACGGACTCCCCTGGACCATAAATGCAGACAAGATGTGGTTCACACTCGAAGGTGCATTACATTTAGCCCTAGCAGCACTAACTCATCAGAAGCATGTCCCATTCAAGAGGGACACCCTCCTATGCTTCCTCACTTACCTAAACCTAGTGACTCCCTGAGATACAGCCATCTTTGCCTGCCTTATAATCACTTTCTACATCATCTCTGGCTTGGGGGAATTCACAGTCCCTTTCCTGAACAAATTCCTTTCTTCCCTCCATTTGTACATACAGTGCAAACACCTTTCAACATTCCATGACCTCCACAACCTCCCAATCCTCTCCTTCCACATTCCATTCACCAAATGCTCCAGAATAGGAAAAACAACCCATTGCACAATGTTAGACAACCTAACAGATCCCCTAGTATGGCTGTAGAACCACCTTTACATCAATCACCCAGGGAGCAATTATCATCTCTTTGTGTGGTGACATCTGAAAGGCCTTCACCCACTCACAAAATCAGAGGTGATCAAATGGATCCAGGAAATTGTCACTCAACATGGTTTTCCAGCTCTGAAGGGTCATAATCTATGCATTAGAGGAAGACTACATTATCTCCTCCTTGGCACACCATTTGATATTGTGAAAAGGATAGGTTAGTGATCAGGCAATTCCTTGACTTTATGCCTACACAAGCATGCCATCATACTTGTACCATATCTGCAAGAGCAACCAGGGCTAATAGAGAAGTTCATATTGATAGCCATGCCTCCAGTAAGATAGCATAAGCAGCCTCACTCCTTTACCAGGGGAGTGCTTCACAGCTCACATCACAGGCTCCTCTATCTTGGGAAAGCAGCTTTCTTCTCCCTGGCATCACTTTGCCTCAGACCAGAAAGCCCATGGCTTTCACCCAAACACTAGCTCACATTCTGTACATCTTCTAATATATTCTTTTGTACCTATGACACTACAGGAACAATGTTTCTTTTATATCTCACATGAACATCAGTGCTTGACATGCATGGATAATACATAAGAAGTAAAGAAGGAATAGAGAGTATATGTATAGTTCTGATATCCGGAGATGGTTTCCAAGCGAGAACTTACTGGAGTTCAACATGTAAGTTCAGAGTTGAGTCTGGAGAATCGAAGGAGACTTGGAGGTTTTCCAGGATGTAACAGAATTGCAGATCAACTGGGGACATGGCATGGAGATCCTCAAGCACACAGTAGATTTCTGGATCTACCAACACATTTAGCTTCACCATCCCCTTGCCAAAGAATCATATACTGAATTTAAGGAGGCCTGCAAGACTGCAGGCAGAACCTTTGAGCAAATTGCCTGCAAATAAGGACCCAGCACCCAAGAACAACCATTCTACCATCCTATGGATTCCTTTTATTGCCCTGCTCAGCACCCTTCCTATGCACCTCTCTCTGACGGACCCCACCCTTACCACTCTCAAAATCATCATATCCAGCCCTGCTTCACTGTAATTGGAACCCAGCCCAGATGAGGAGCCCTAATGGATATAGGAGCCCCCTCAAACATCCAAAAGTGGTGGAGCTATGACAAGACAGGACATCTATCCTAACAGTGCAAGGAATCTCAGCATGTGTCCACACAGGTTCATCCACAAGACCTAGGCTATATCTCACCTGAGGCCAAGACCTACTGGAGAGACCACCTAAGGGCTGAAGCCAATGAAGAAGTGACCAAAGCTTCAAAAGGTCACAGTCATTAAGTGATGAGGGTGCTCCAGAACTAGGTATATGTACAATTCATGACTTGGATCAGGAACCTGGATGACTGTAAATTATTTCAGATGTACTTTCTAGATATCCTGAGCAATAAGTTATTATTGCCTACTGCCTTTGAGGAAGTCTCTCTTGAGAGCATGACCTCAGAGGCCTTACATATGTTAATTGCTCAAACTCATACTCTGAAATCCCCCTATACCACCAATACCAGTTCCTTCAATAAAACCCCTTGAATAGGTTTGGCCTCACTTCAGATGAACACATGCTTTACCAGCAAGTCATACAACAGCTACTGTACCTGAACAATTAAAGCCTTGATGGACTCTGGATACACCCATATGTATTGTTCATTGACAAGAATTACACTGAAGAACTTGGATTCTCCATTCCCAATACCAATTAGGAATGCTGATGGCACCAGCAGCCACAGAGATGCCATCATGAAGAAGATACCCATAATCATCTGGATCAATGGGCACTACAACATCATGGATGTCTATCTCATTCCCCTGGGATCCAACAAGATGTATATTAATTAGATATGACTGGCTCTCCTGCCATAACCCTGACATTGATTGAGTCCAGAAGAAGATCACCTTCCCACAGTATATCCCAGATTGCCAGCATATCAACCAGGTAGTATGTGGGGCAGAGAATTGGGCAGTCCAGATCAAGGACAGCACCAAGGCCCTGGTACCTGATGTCTATCATGACTTCCTCAACATCTTCTCAGAAGAAGAGTGGAATCAGATGCCAGTGTGAAAAGCTTGGAATCACACAATTGACCTCAAGCCTGATTTTGTGCTGAAGAAAGATCAGATCATTCCTCTACTGGACATCAACATGGAGAATGTGCAGACCTTCATCGAGAAGGGGTCCACAAAAAAGTATATCTGCCCCTCTAAATTCCCACAGATGAGTTCTGTCTTCTCCATTCTGAAGAAGGACAGAAAGAAGTGGTTGACAATGGATTACCATTACCTAAATAAAGGCACTGTCAAGAACACCTACAGTACCTGCTGCCCTTGATCTCAATCCTGATTGATCAACTTAAAGGCACCAATATGTTCACAGCTATGAATCTCTGATGGAGATTCACCAATGTCCAGATCAAGGAAGATGATGAATGGAAAAGAGCTTTCATCACTCTGATAGGGCTTACAAGCCCACAGTGATGTATTTTGAAATATGCAACTCACTGCCCACATTCCAACAGAGATGAACAACATCTTCAATAACATGTATGCTGTCCTCATCATCTACCTTGATAATTGCATGGTCTTTACCAAGGATAAGACCAAACCAGAGCATAAAGCCATCATGTGAGGGGTTTTGGGTCACCTTTGAGAAAACAACCTGTACATCAAGCCTAAGAAGTGTCAGTTCTCCAAAGAGAAGCTTGACTTCCTCAGCATGGTCATATTCAAGGATGAAGTTGAGATGCAGGACAAGAAGGTTGCTGGAGTCCTCAAATGGCTTACTTCAAAGAAGGTCAAGGACATTCAAGGCTTTCTTGGACTCTGCAACTATTATTGCAGATTCATTCATAGGTTTGTGGACATTGTCTGTCTGCTCAACAACTTGACAAAGAAGACCACTCCATGATACTGGAGTGACAAAGCACAGTGTAGTATGGACTCTCTAAAGGACAAGTTCTGAACTGCATCTCTTCTTACATATTCAGACAGGGAAAAGGAGATCTGGTTGGAAATAGATGGCTTGGACATCATAACTGGAACCATGCTCTCTATCAAATGTGATGATGACCTCTGACATCCAGTCTTGTTCATCTCCCATTCTTTTAATAGTGTGGAATTACCTTATCTATAACAAGGAGTTGTTCACAGTTATCTGCTCTGGAAAAATGGCAGCACTACCTGGTTGGTCAGACTCACTTTGAGATCTGGACTGACTACAAGAATCTTGAATATTGGAAGAAGCCTCAGACACTCTTCATTCACCAGGCCCACTGGCACATAGTCCTTCAAGACTTCAACTATTCAATGATCTATAGGTCTAGCACAAGTAATGGTCATGCAGATGCTCTTTCTTATCCCTAGTGAAAAATGAATAGCATGAGATCCACTAGAATAGTGTGACATAGTTTGCCATGTGATGACTCTGCACCAAAATATATCCAAATAAACCAACGCATCACTCCTCTACATCTCAGTAGTACTCCATATCTGAGTCTCTCATCCTACCCCCACTGAACATTGTACATCCTATGTTCACAATATACCACCAGTTTCCATCTTATTGAGTGCTAGTGAATATCTAAGACTCTCATGCAAGATGGTCAGAGGTGGTGTATCTGCCACAAATATTGCAAAGGATATTGAACACAGCTACACTCTAAAAGAACCTGGTATTGACATCTTCAACAAGCGGGCAAGGATAAAAAACAGGCGATCTGAACAGCTCACCTCTCTGAGCAGTTTTGGGCCCAACTTCTGTCCATTTCAGCAGGTTTGTCTCATGGTCTGCATAGGCCCAGCAAGATGTGGATGTGGATCAGGATGAAATGCAGTCTGTGCAACAACAGCATATAGATACCAATCAGGCATGTAATTTGACATTGATTTATACACTTATTCTAGAGTGTTGATATATATACTATAGGTGTCAAGTGTAAATTAGTCTCATCCTTTGAGTACCCATACACACAGGACTGGACTGACTGATTCTCTGACCAATGGTTACAACAACAGGGGTGATGTTACAGTCACATCCTCTCCCACCTTATTTCCTTCCGACAACTCCCACTCACCTGTTCACACCCTCGAAAGGGAGCTACTCAACAAGTTGTGTAATCTAGAACATGAGGACCTTATGCCAGAAGACCTATGGGATGAGTTCATGACCTTGGACTACGTCACCCCTGAAGACGGGACTTTCCAGGGAATTCCCAGGGATCATTCCTGATTTCCTTTTATATAATATTTCCAATCATTGTATTTTATATGCGGATGCATCTCACTTCAGCAGTTACCATACTTATGTAACGCCTCATGTTCCCCTCGCCCAGACAGGTCTAGATCCCGATCTCAGAGCTTGCTCAAATTGGTGCCACCCTATATAGATAGTAGAGGCCTCCCCTAAACTACCTAAGTAGTATTTAAGTTCAGATCCAGCTGTACTTCTCTTCTCTCTAATCTTGATCTGCGCCATTCACCATAACAGTCTTGATCGCTAAGAAGACTGATTGCCTCTTCTCTTCTATTACCTGCTTCTATTATCATGTGTCCTGCGATCAGTCTTAGCCTGAGGTTAACACCCAGCACCTAAGCCTTTGTCCTAGAAGGGTACCATCCCCTAGGTATAGTATCACCCATTGGGAGCCAGCATGCTTATCCTCCCAGTGAAGGATCACTTTGTACATGGAGTGCTATGTAGATGGCCCCACGTATACATCAGGCTAGTGTAGGTGCTCCAGAGGGAGAAGGCTAGTGCACTAGACCTCCACCAGTCACTGCTCTCAAGCATCCGGTGCTGTCACCTTGGGAGTTCCCATTCTCCCCTAGTGATATGTGTTGAGAACTAGCCCTCTCAACACTCGTTCTCCAAGCAAACAGGAGACTTCCCCAGCATACCACTGTGGTCGAGATTGTTATGGTCCTGCATAACAAAAGATCAAGATTCTTTCTCGTTGGTGTTACTATCACCCAATGTCCCTCCATTCCAGCTACCAGGGTAGTCATCATTAATCACCATGCACCATATCAGCCTTTCTCAGATTCTCGCAAGAGATCTTCAAGAAGACGAAGAAGAGAGAGTAGCCAGCCCAGTTAGGTCTACCACTCATTTCCAATTCACCATCATATCCAAACACACGTCATCAAGAAGTATCTCTGG